>JAYDZE010313605.1:0-18439 GCA_034509125.1 Monilaria moniliformis | reverse complement strand
TTTGAGCCGTGGACGTAGATCATTCCCGATCGAACCACGTAAAATCCCTGAGCCTCCTTTAAATTCCCGTTCTTTACCATCCTGCGGCGGAAATTAGATCGATCACAATATAAACTTTCATTATTAAATGCATGGATATCAATAGTGTTATTGAATATTCATGGCACGTCCTAGATTATAATAAAAAGAGGTGGCAAAATTGTCGTATCCGTTGGGTTAATTGGTTACTTGATTTTGTGACTAGGTCATTAACTTAATTGTTAGAGTTTTTATATTGAAAGTATGCTTTAAAAGTATTTTGTATTGTAAAAATATTGTTTTTTATATATGAAAATAAAGTTATTTTATTATTGATTTGTCTTTCATATTATGCTGTTTATATTATATGCAAATAAATTCATTTTCTATATTATAAACTGTTTAGTGGATTCAAGATCACAAAAATTCATTCAGTTAGTTTCTTTTAGAATAAGTTAGTTCACATCTTAGATAGATCTGAACAATCTATATATAGGCTGCAATATCAATTCGATGTTATGCTTATCTTAGCTAACAGATGATATTGATGAGGTTATTGCATTGAAATAAAATTCACAATAAGATAAGTACTTCTCTACTGATAGTGAAGAACAAAGTCTAAGAGATTGTTAATTCTCAATCTATGTGGACAATATTGAATATACGTGGCTGATTATGCATTGCTTTGATATATTAAAAATTACGGATTTTTCGTAACCCAATACATTCGTATGTTGGGTAGTGATGATTGGCTTGCGAGAAGTACTAGTGTTATTGCATAGAATCGTGTTTCGGGTGTGGCCGAGTTGATTATAACCCTTTAAGGAGCTCGAAAATGATTATTATATAAACTGACCAGTTGAATTTATTTTCAATATAATAACAAAAGTTTGAGTTGTTCCACTTTCAGGAAATGTCTATTAATTATAGTTGTCGGCAGGTTTAAATTAATTAATGGATATTCAAGATCTTAAAGACGAGAAATAATTGATTAAAATGGGCCATATTCGTAATATAAACCATGACAGACAATGCAATATTAATTCTATAGTGTAGTGAATTAATATTAATGGACTTAATTAAGTTGAGCTTAACTTAATAAAATTAAACCTATTAGGAGGCCTTGTTCTAATCCTCATAGGAATTCCTAGCTTAGCCCATCACCCCATAAATAAAGGGTAGGGGACGAAAATTACAAACATTCAGCATAAGAAAATCTCGCCCCCACCTATAGTGTGTGTCGAGTAATTTATATTTTATTTTAGCTGTTATTTTCGTTCCTCACCTCGTTATTAGTTCCAGCGCATGTTGGCACAAATGCTGGCACTAGTACAAGTAAAAGTACCAATACATGTTTGGAAGATGCCTGTTTTCTTTTAGGCTGAGTCCAATGGTGAAGCTCAATTGTGTTGTTGGGTACCATCAATGTATGTACTTGTGATAGTACTAGTCCCTTCTAGAGTACTACATAAAACTGCAGTAGGATCAAAGCATAAGCACAAGCATAACATCAAGAACAAGCTGACATTCAAGCATAAGATCCATACATGGACGAAAGTTTGATCTTTGCACTCATGTCATACATATAGCAATATAGTTATTCTCAATTCTCAACTCACATCGAGTTCGCTGGAGCTCGCTCAATTATCCGGTGCTGATATCGAGGAGACATAAACCGTTTTATCTTTGGGGACATTGTGCAATTATATGAGCACTAGCCAGGGCAAATATTGTCTTGCGGGAAGAGGATTTCCTCGACTCGGCTTTATACAAGTTTGTATTTCATTTTTTGTGTTCATACTTTGTTTTCGTAGTGTTTTCTGTGGTACTCGTACCTTCTCCCGTTCTTCATGTTTCGGGTTGTAATCTAGGCACGTTTCCACCATTTATTCGAACAATAATTAAATAACAATTTTACATGATAATTTTTTACTATTGTCCCCTAAATACGATAACAATAAAACAAGATAAAACTAAACAATACTCTCTACAAGTCTACAACTATGAACAAGTGTCCTATATGAAAATTATACGTAAAATAGACGACAAACTACCAAATTTGCTCCGTTAGTATTTCTAATGGTATAATTTGCATACTTTTCACATTCTCAAGAATAATTAGGTGAAATTGTGCAAATTTACTCACTTTTTTATATGCACTTTCTAGTGCTTGTAGATAATTATTCAGTCATGAATGATGTAACTTACTCCATCCATTTCTAAATAATAGTTCTAGAATGGCGCGACACAAATTTCAATAAAAGTAGTTGAGTAAATTGTGTGTAGAAAGAGTCTTATATTATTAGTGATTAAAAAGTGGTGGGTCATGTGGTATAAACGGTAAATAAGTTTATTTATTGAGGATAACATGTTATGAGATTGTTAAATAAATAGAAATAGACTAATTTTTGTAAAAATTGACTATTTTCCATAAACAAAGGAAATGTTATCTTTGTATATCCATATAAATAATTATTACTCGTCGTTACATGAAACTATACATCCACCCATATGATGTGCGGATGTGATATTTAATACCTTATGACACAACATTTAAAACCTTAAGTATTTATAAAGTGTAATAATAATTATAACGATAAAATAATTTAAATATTTTATATATAATATTGAAATAAAGATAACGTAAAATTATACTTAACTTTAAAAAATTAGGTATTTTGATATGTTTTATATTTATATGATTTTAAATCTCTTATCTTTTATAGAAAATATGTACTCTAAATTTTTTCATAATGTATATAATATATTTGAGTTAAGATTTTATTTATTTATTTAATAATATCATTTTTAAATTTTCTTATATTTGATGGAAATATTTATTTTTCTTATAAAATTATAAAAATATATCATTCATGTTAAAAAAAGAACATTAAGAAAAATCCATATTATAATATTTTTTTAAAAATGAGTTAGCCATACATAAATGTATTTTTTTTTTATCAAGGTTAATCAATTTTTTTATTCTCACAATTTTTAAAAAATTTAATAAAAAGTTAAGTATTTGTTCAATACTGAAAAAAGATTCTCTTGTAAAATAAATAATAGAATAAATATATCATTCACATTGAAGGAGAGAAGTAAAAAATTAATTTTATATATTATAAAAAATGGTATTTTTTTTACAAATTGAAAATCGTTGTTTTCTTCGTCACATATATATATATATATATATATATATATATATATAGGTGAGACCAACCTCTTATATCATAACTAAGATCAAGTATGAACTGCATGATTAAAAAATGTATGCGCTAAATTTATCTGGTGATTTCAAATATTTACAACAACGTAGCTTGTGTTGATACACCAGCATAAGCGCCATTTGGT
Organism: Monilaria moniliformis; assembly: GCA_034509125.1. Taxonomy (NCBI): domain Eukaryota; kingdom Viridiplantae; phylum Streptophyta; class Magnoliopsida; order Caryophyllales; family Aizoaceae; genus Monilaria; species Monilaria moniliformis. The sequence goes on along the minus strand of JAYDZE010313605.1, from coordinate 15,070 downwards.
AAAATTTAATTACCGCCTATTGTCCCTCTCTCCCTCTCACGCCAGTTGTTTAAACTTCGAAACATACTTCAACGCAACAATTAATTATATTTTAGCACAACAACGAACTAGACTGCTGCACAATATTGAATCGTACTTCAGCACGACATTGAATCATACTCCAACATAATAAATGTGTGTTGAAAGTATGATGAGCTACTTACATATTATATTTTTTGTGCAAATTTCTTCATATGAACATGTACAATTAAGATTTCGTTTGAATTCTCATTAAATTACTTTTAATTTTATATATGGTGTGCGGAAAAATAATTTAAATCGAAAGAGTTATATATATATAAAATTTTAGATATTTTATAAGAGAGAAAGTTGATAAATTTAAATATAACACAATCGGTCTAAAATTCGAAACAAACTTCGGTGCAACAATGAACTATATTTCAGCACAACAATGAACCATATATCCGCATAACAATGAAGCATACTTAAGCACAACAATTAAATCTAACACTCAAATCCAAAAATGCCCCAACCTCTTCAATTAAATATGCACAACCACCGCATATGGCGATTGTGGCCGTCCAAAATTCGTATCTAGTTGTCAATATTCGATCTTTGTTCACATATAAGATGTGATTTTTAAATGAACACAACTCTCCATCTATATATATATTATACATGTTTCATAATAAGTTGATTATTTTTAGTTTATATATAAAAAGTGGTTTTAGATACGAATGGTAGCGTTGCCTATTTTCCTTCCCTTTCTTTCAGCAGAAGTATCATCAGCGATTCAAGTTCCCATCTTGTCGTACAATTGTTTCTTTGTCAATTAAGATTCAAATTTTCATATGTTAAAATGAGAAGAATTGTGCAAATTGAATAAAGTTGTATTTCAATTGAATAGAATTCAGGGCTGGGTTAAAACTTAAAACCTCCCATTGGATGTTGCGAAATTCTATTTCACTTGAATTCCCTGTCAAATTGATGTTGCCTCTGAAATATGTTAGAATAAAATTGGACTGTGGGCTCTTTTTGTGTGTTGATGTTGCCGCTGGAATATGAGAATTTTAGAAAAATTAAGAGAGAATTTAAATAATACAAACGATTCTTTAAATATTTAATATGTAAATATGGAAATAAATGTCCGAGCACCGCAAAGACGGGAGTAGATAACGGTGCCCCCATTCCGTTCCTCCCATCCAAATTGGAGCGTTCCCATATTCCCACAGGCCAGGCATTTAATTCCAACAACAAAATCGAATAAAATTTCAACTCAGAAATCAAATAAAATTGACGCTAAATTTAATAATAAAATTTCGGGAAAAAGAGAATAATCACACCCTACGGAACCTGTCGGCGTTGGCGAAGGCAGCTATAAATATACCCCAAAACCCTACTCCCCCTTCTACATACACTCATCAGAAAAATGGTGGTTGAAAACCTTCCCGACGGCGTCCCCGCCGCCGTGCCTCCGCTCTACGTGAAGCAGCAGCCGCAGTTCCGCGGCGTGCGGAAGCGGCCGTGGGGGAGGTACGCCGCCGAGATTCGCGATCCGTGGAAGAAGACTCGGAAGTGGCTCGGCACCTTCGACACGGCGGAAGAGGCGGCGCTCGCCTACGACGAGGCAGCCCGGAGCCTCCGCGGCACCAAGGCCAAGACGAACTTCGTCTACGGCGAGGCTCTACCACCGCCGCCGCCGAATTTCAGCGCCTCATTCTGGCGGTCGCCGCGGTTCTTTCGCCCAGTCGGAGAGGCGAAGGCGCCGCCGCGATCGGAGTACAAGGGTTACAAGATGGAGGAGGTCGGCCCGGTGGTCATAAGCGAGCAGGAGAAAAGAATTAGGAGCGAGAAGAAGCCATTTCTGTTCGACTTGAATCTTCCGGCGCCGCTATTCTGATCCGGCGGCGTAAAGGTGATTACTTTTGGTGTTTTGAGCGCCGCAGTCGGCGGTGTAGTAACTGGGTAAAAATGGGCGGTTAAAAAGGTTTTGACTGGGTATTGTGCTTTTTGTCCTCTATTGGCTTGTATGTACAGAATGTGATCCCACCATGGATTTTTCGGATCTATTTTAGCTATCGGGGATAAAGAAAATGGAGTATATTTTTGTATTATAGAATTTTATTCAATATTATGTTTCACACATATTATCAATTGAACATTAAATGATTAATAAAGTAATAAAAGATCAATTGAACATTAAATGAATAATAAAGTAATAAAAGTGCTGGGGGAGTTTAAAAGTGAACACTTTTTGTGCAAAGAATCTCATGGGATAAAATATGATATATAGACAGGATAATGCTCTCTTTCCAAGGAATCTAGTGTCAACAAAATGTGTTCGAATGATTTATCATAAAGTGGGGTGATTCTTGTCAAAATATTTAAAGTTTAGGAAAAATTCTATTTAATATTTGAATTATTGATCTTTTAATCATACAAATATTTTGAGTTAGGCATATTTATAATTAAACATTCGAGTTTGATTTTTCAACAAATTAAAATATCTTTCAACTATACATAACTATAGTTAGATCCTTTAACTATAAAAAGCTAACAAAAATTACCCAAAATTTAAATTTCGGCCATGAAAAGAATACATAGGCTAGTACGAAATTATAAAAAATGTAATCAAAATAAAAATGAGAAATAATCATTGTTGGTCTCATATATATATATATACATTATGGTAATTTTGTAACTATGATGAAGATGAATTAAGAGCAATTAATAACATATTAAATCAAAAGCAATATAAATGATACAAAAGGGAGAGACTTGGAAAAATGAGAATCGTTTAATGAAATTAATTTTGACCTGTCACTTGGGTATTTTTCTTTACTTGACTGCACTTTCAATCTATTAGTCCACTCTTTCTCTAGCATAGTTGATGTGATTTCACATATCACATGTAACCGACTCTTTCCTTGGACGTGTGGCCCAGCCTTGATTAATTGATTTTTTGCATTGTACTAACTTGTTTTAGAAATCAAATTGAAAAACGTCATTTAGTTGCGCACTTTAGTAAAGGCTTATCAATATTTGCACTTCTTACTCGTCAATCGATATGACTTTAGCTACATCATATTAATAGTAACTCAAATTAGGAATTTTATGCTTACATAAACTTATATTTGGCAGGTGAATATCAGAGGTCCAGTGGAAGGTATTTCAGAGGTAATCCAGATGATGATTATAGAGATGCAAATGGAAGAACAAGCTCAAGTGTTGATTCTGGCCAGAGGTATATAGGACTCAGATCCTCAAAAGTGTCATCGGAAGAAGAAGAGAGTGTTTGCTGCTGTCTTTCATACATGCATGCACACACACAACATATTTATATTGCCTAGCATCACACCCACGCGTCTACTTTTTTGTAACGCTAATATATAAAAAAAATAAAAATCTTTTGATGTTAATTGCGAACTTGACAACTTGGAAGAATGTTTAGTTACGCCGGAAAACACCAAAAATCTGCTGGTAAAATTGGGTACCAGCGGATTCCCTGCGTCGATAAAATGTTTGTTGGAAAATGCTTATCTTGCGGGTCATTTCATCCACCGGTAAATATTATCGGCAGAGTACCGGCGGCCATTTTCGCCGGTAAAAGTTTGACGGAAATGATGACATACAACAAACTTTCCAGCGGGTCATCGGCAACACTGAATCCGCCAGTAATTAGTAATTTTTTCAAAAAAGAAATACAATAAAAAATTGCTTGTGATGATTATAATGGCTATTGATTAGTCCCTTGCAATCATACATTTTACATTATATCAAGCTTTTCAATTTATATAAACTTAAGTGTACTAACATTTTCCAAGTAAAGTTTCTAACACACATATCTTGCATAATGTGTAGCAGCAATATGAGTATAGATTCAAAACAATATTTACTAGAGTAAGAAACATTTATATTGATGAACAAACAATTTACATCCAAAAATATGCAAATTCCTACTTAAGGCCTCCAACAATCACCTCAAAATTCACAGACAGAGGCTTTTCAATATCAACTTCAAACCTCTCTCGAACCTGTAACACAATAAGCTTAGTATGTTAGCAGCCAAGAGTAATATTCTCCAGAAAGTGTAGCATCAAAATACAAACTTGATTTACCGAAATCAGATGCAGATGAAACACATGTTATGGCTCCCAGCTCATTCACCGGAATCTACAAAAACTAAGTAACACTAGCACTTGAAAGCACGACACCCCCATATATCAAATACTAAATAAATAGCACCTTAACCAGAGATATCATGTCCAACATCACTCACTCACCGAGATATATCAACAGTAGAAAACAAATCAATACAGATTTCCTACAAGCTTCAAATTTCAAAATAACACAACAGAAACAATAATTAAAATAAAATGCAGAAACCAGATGGGTTATCATAATTATAAAAACAAAAGACACTGTTACAGTAAAAAGTAATTAAGAAAATTCCACCTACAGTAGCCTCTCGCGGTGTTTGGAATCCGAGTCCAATGCTCTTAGGGCCCTTTTGGTAGACCTGTTTAGGGCAGTTAAGTAGCTTTATATGGCTATAACTAGGCGTTTGGTACGCAAGTTGATAAACTTGTAAAACCCATATTTTTTCGTCCGGCCTGGTGTGAAAACATTGTACAGCTAAGTTAATTAAACCGATGAATGAGGTGGGTTTCACAAACTGCATCAGAAATGGAGCCGGTTAACAAAATTTTACCGACTGTGTCCCTAAATTTGAGCTTCAGACAACGCATTCAGCTTGGGAGAGAGGGTTTCTTCCTTCAGCAATATGTTCTTCATTTTCCCTCAATATTGAGCCTAAACCCTGATTTCGTCACATAGTTACCACGAGCCGTTCTGTTCTTAACTATGAATCGTGCCAACGAGTTTTCGGATTTGTGTGTTTGACGACGAGGTAAAGCTGCATTTCTAAATTAAATCGCTTTTAAATCCGCACCTAGACTTCAAATGTATCACGGATTAGTGAGTGGTGGACGTATCCGGTTTCTCTAGGTTACTTTCATTTCGCGGGTAGAGTATGTGATAAAAATGATTGTTTAGCTTCGAATGTTATCTTCTACGATTCTTTAGAATTTGGCACTCAACAAATGTGGGCAAGAAAGAGTCTTTGTACACACAATCCAATGAATTTTTAAGCATGTGCACCTTGTGCTAAAACATGGCTATTATTTGATAAATGATTAATTTTTTTAGCTCGGGTATAGTTAATGGACTTCCATTTGGTTATTATTTCATAAATGATAGAATTGTTTAGCTCCGGTATGGTTAATGGCCTTCCATTCGGTTATTATTAGATAAGGATTGCAGTTTTGTGCCGAAAGGATTTGTTAGTGGCTTTTCGTTTGTTCATTATTTGATCGTTAAGGATTGAATTTTTTGGGCAAAGGGTATTATTAATGGCCTTCTGTTTGTTCATTATTCGAGCTAAGGTATATTGAATTGCCTTTCGTATTAAAGTATTTTTGATGCTCTATGTAGTCGAAAGAAAAAATTATAGGATAAGTTATGAGATTAATAAATTGAGGTATTGATCTTTGTTGTTAAAAAATGAACGTTTGTTTATTAATTATTTGACGCCCATTTATCAGGTTGTTGGGCTAACCGTTGACCACATGGGGCGCCTAGCTGGAAGGTGTTTCTCTATTTACATGCTATTGCAACAACTCCAGCGTCAGTATAAGCTGTAGTTATTTTAGTCCATGTATATTTATACATTTCTATTGAAAAAAGCACAACGTCGTAGACGAGTGTTATTAGTAAGGCCGTATGATATGATCAAGGGAATGCCTACGCAAGTTAAACATATGACTCGACTAACTTGTGCCAGGGATCGTGACTGTTTAGACAATGTTAGGATGGATCGAAATACATTTGGGTGGTTGTGTATGCTACTAAGGCAGCGTGGGGGCTAGGAAGATGGTCAGTACGTCACGATTGAGGAGTAGGTTGCAATGTTTCTCGGAGCTATTTCACACCACAAGAAAAATAAGACCGTCTGTTTTGATTTTTGGCGATCATGCCAAACTGTATCTATATACGTTCATCAAGTACTAAAGGCTATTCTAACTTAGAATTATTTATTCTTAGTACGGTCCGAACCTGTTCCAGCCGACTCCACTGATCCCCGGTGGAAGTGGTTCTAGGTATTGCTTGAAAATATTGACAATGTTTGTTCTTCGTGTATTAGTTATTTGAACGGTTCACTTTCATTTGTCAGGGTTGTTTAGGAGTAATAGATGGAACTTATATTCACGTAATGGTGGGAAACGCTGATAAGCCAAGATATTGAACTAGGAAAAGGCAAATTGCGACCAGCACTTTGGCAACATGTGATACGAAGTTGCATTTTTTCTATGTATTTCCTGGCTGGGAAGGTTCGGCTGGTGATAGTCGTGTTCTCAGAGACGCCCTCGAAAGGCCAAATGGGTTGCGAGTCCCAAAAGGTACTAGTAATGCATCTTGATTAATAATATATTAAGGCATACGTTATGAATTGTGATTGTGCACTAACCTTTACCCACCGATGTGAAGGAAATTTCTAACTATGCGACAACGGCTACGGCAATAGCGAGGGTTTCTTGACTCCGTATAAGGCCATGAGATACCATCTTAAAGAGTGGGGACCCATATCTAACAGGCCGCAAAACGCACAAGAGATGTTTAATATGTGACATACTAAAGCAAGGAACGTCATAGAGCGTGCATTCAGAGTAATGAAGATGCAGTGGGGGATACTGCGTGTGCATCATACTATCCAATTAAGGTCAAAACACGGCTTATTATGGCTTGCTTTTTGTTGCACAATTTCATCCGCAGTGAGATGGAAATTGACCCATTAGAACAAATAATCGAAGAGACAATTCCGAACAATGAAGATGAAGAAGATCACCTTGAGATTGAGTATGTTGATGGAGTTGACCCCACACAATCATGAAAAGCGACAAGGGACGAGCTAGCGCACACATTGTGGAACACTGTAAGAACATTGTGGTTCCCTTGTGTCAATTGAGATCGGTTGTTTTATCCAATTTTTGTTTTTTGGATTGGTGTCTTCCTAAAAAACGCAATAATATTGTAATGCATCTCATATCATCGATTTGCAGGAACATGGCGTAATTTGGAGTGGATGATGCGATGACGTTCGTGATTCAATGAATGAGACCACACTTTCCGAAAGAGACGTTGAAATATGCATTGTAACTATCTTAATCTAACTACATACATTATGTCATCGATAATATTGTTTTGGGGATGCGGTTGTGGTCGTTGATTCAAGCGTGCCTCAACTACTATATAAGCAAACAAGAATCTCTATTATAACTTGATGTTCTATTTCTATTTCACTTGACAATTACAAAATACTATAATTTATTTCATAATTTGTTCTTGAACTAGAAAAAAAAATCATAATTCTAATTGCAAGTAATCCATATGTATTTTCATTGAGACATTACGACGAACACTAGGCTAACAAGATGGTAACTAAAAGTGCAATGTGATGTCCAAACAACTAAGCTTATTTTGTAGAGATATGATTTCTTGGTCCCTTATCTGTTAACCAAATGCTATATGTATATGGCCTCAAGAGCTAGAAGACTCGTCCACTCTTGAGATTGTTTTACGATAAGATGGCGAGAAACTAGTTTCTTAGCTATTAAACCCTTCTAATTTGTTTTGGTTAAAGTTATATTCATTTATATTTAGTAGAACCACACGAAAATGGCATGTAATTGGGGGTTCATTCAATTATATGTTTGTCACAATCAAACACGGTTTATATTAAAGATAGGGAAAATTGGGATTGACAAATCAAACTCAATCCTCATGAGATACTAGTTAATACTCCCTACGAAAGAGGAAGCATACATCACATAAGATTCTAACAAACATAACAACCAACAAAAGCAACATCACATGGCAAACCACACCAACACAACTCAAGGCTAATCATTAAATGACACGCAAAAGTGGAGTTCATCTTTGTCAAGTAGCTCAAGTAGGCATCGCATGCCGGCACTTAAATTTTTGTCCTTCATAAACCGTTTCCAGCCAGCCTGCAATCGGATATTATACCCTCTATTTGATATCGTAACATCCCAACTTTGTTCACTGACGGTAAGCTTGCCATCGACTTTGTAGCTGGAGTTACGCACGTGCTCGTTCCAAAAGGCAGCGGGGAGATGCTGCAAACACGGAGCATATATTACGAACTCGTCGATGCTTTATGAACTATAGTATAATAGAAGATAACAAAATCGGCAATTTAATTTTGTGAGGTTACCAAGCAACGTTCAGTGCGTGACTTGAGTAAGGTGATATTGAAGCTAGGGAGAACCCCTTCTTCAAGCTTTATTTGTGCATCAACCATGTCGGGTTCAACCCCAACTTCGATAACTGGCACTAGCTTCTGTTAATACATTACCACTATCTTCTATGCCAGTGTCTTGCATCATGTTCCTTAAATAGTCGTCTAAATTTTAAAAAAAAATGCACAAAACAAATTACGTGAGGTGACAATCAGACACTGTGGCTTGCCAATCATCAATAACAAAAAGGAATTAAAATACAAATGCCATACCGTCCCAATCATAGACGGCGAGACAACCATTTTGGAGGAATCTCTTCACACGGAAAATACCCCCCGTCAGCGTATGTAAAGGTTATGAGTTCCCCTCGTTTTACGCCTAAGTCGGCAATAAAACGAGCCCAACCTCGACACTCATGGCAGAATTTACTTGCACATCCCATACTGATTTCTCGGCGACTACGAGCCAGCAAATGCGAGGTAGCGATTTTATTAGTTTGTCAAAAAATCCGGAAGGAATACGCTATAACATAGTTACACAAACACATTAGACAACCTTTTTAAGTGAGAACACACAGTATAATTGGACTAGCGTTGATTAACTATGCATAATACATGGCTTACCATCTTGTATTTGCTTATCTCGGGAAAGTAGATGTGGTAAAAGCTCGGTTCGTCGGCTGGATCGTCGTCAATGTTGCTGCCACATTTCATAAACTACGTCAACGTCGAAAAAAGATGAAGCAAAGTATAGCATTTTCGGCCTCCACCCAGAACATCACATTATCGGGGGAAATTATACCGATAGATAGCTCAAACTTACGGTTTCGTAGCAATCGACGAGCTGACTGCCATTGAATATATCCGGAAGAACCACAACCTCTCTTGGAGAGTCGAATAGGATGGCGTTACTCTACACTTCCACACAAGAGTGCCTATACAGGGCCTTAGGTTTACCATAGGGTGCAATGAATGAAAAAGTGATATTGGGACCCCATCCGTTCTTATTCAAATTCAAGATTCGATTTTCGATGGAGTTGTCTTTCCATATTGTTTGGCGTTACTCTACACAAAAAGATGTGTCCATATCATTTCCAATCGGTCCAACTTGGCCGACTCATGCATTGGTCTACTCATGTATGAATAGCCTTGCATCTATGTAGATTTTATTCCAATTCAAACACTAGAAGCCAAATAAAGTGGTGTATTCAATCTTTTCATTCATATATTGTCACACGATTTCCCAAAGATTCACTAGCAAGAGATAAGGTAAAGTTGTTTTGTGTGGATAAACTTCCAAAAATTCTCACATCCGATAATAACAACCGAGTAGATGTAACTATGGGTCTGATTTGTACCTCTCATGCAAAGTAAGACAATTGTTTGTTAGCGCATTCATTCGCTGTCGCAAATTGGAGGTTTCTACATATACTTCATTCTTGTGCTCCTAAATTCAAAAAAAAAAAAAAACAATGGCTACTCACATTCCGCTACAGAGTCTCTCGAGATCGATGCTATCTTCTTACGAACCCTCATACGTTTGAAGAACGAATCACAATGGAAGGGCACTGTCATTCCGACTCATTTTATCCACGAAGCAGAAGCTTCCATTGAGGAACAAGTCGGATGTCGGTTTACGTGGAAAGATCTAAAGGAGCATTTGCAATTTTAGAACAAAGATACAACACATTCAAGGAAATCGTCAATCATCAAGGAACACATTGGGATGTTAGCAAGAACGTCGTAAATGTATTAGAGAATGTTTGGAAATCTGTCTTCAAGGGAAGAATTTAGTATATTGTTTTACTTTTTTACGAGAATTTAAGACAATATATGTATATGATATGCATGTTTTCGCAAGAGTAGACCATTCTCAATATTTTTGTACTCCATTGACCCTTGTTTCATACTCTCATTCAAGTTGTGACATGTAGAAAAACAAATTTGTTGGAGCATATTACCATAAAGATGGACCAGAGTTTCCCAGTTTGGCGATTTTGTTTGGCACACATAAAATGAAGAGAGAACGGCGTGATTGTGATCTCAGACTCAACACACCCTGCAGAGCATCCTCCCACGCACCTTTGCGTTTCACCGGACTTCGGTTGCGAGGAGGTAACGTCCCCAGAAGGAGAGAAACTAATTAAGTTACGCGCAAGCTTTTCGTTGATAAGGACGTCGAAATGGACGTGCAATCTACGAACGAAAAGGGGAAGCACTGCTTCGTACCCGGTCCGGATGGCCAGCTTTCACAACGTACGAAAAATCATGCGCCTTTAAACACATATGCGCACAAAGACAAAGAACACAAGTCTTCACGTGTGAGTTCGTGTGGCTCATCCAGTCCGGGCAAATGGTGGCGAAATAAGTTTACAAGATAGAGCATCCACTTCCCACCGGGAGGTATTCTTGTAATCAAGGACCGTATGGGATATGTTGTATTATCCATGAAAGTAAGTCATTAGAATTTGTAGGTGTCTTTGTGTAGTTTCAATTCAATTAGGCTTTTCATCTTGTACTTTCAATTCCATTTGCTATGGTAATGAGTTTGTAACTCAAGTAGCAAGACTTGCCATTACACGAATTTTGTCATATCATGAACATGGCAATGAATTATAATTGCTTAAATAGTTGGCCAAAGCATGCGTCAAGGTACTATATACATTTGCACAAAAGCATATTCATCGCACAACTCAAGAAGACACAAACAAAATACGTTTGGAGTTTACAATATAACAAGATCTCTAGCAATCATATCATGAACAAGGCAAGCCCCATTGCGAGTTTTCACAAAAAAAGCAATGACATATTACATAGTCTGCCAAGACAAGTTCCATCAACGGGTTCAACATAAAAAGGAAGTCCATAGATCCAACACAAAAGCATAAACGATGTTAACGCACAGAGGTTACAGCGTCTTTTGAGAATGCGCAACAGGTAGGCTGGGCATGCATCGTTGGGCAGACTCATGAACAAGTCGAGACATTCTGACTCCTTCACCAAAATCTTACATATGTCGAACCTCTCCCCAAGACTCAAACCTGGTATATTTTCAAGAATTTCAAACACATTCTTTATGGCTCTGCTTAAGTCAACTTCGTAGCCTAAACGCTTTGATATACTCTGTAACTGAGATTTGTTATCCTCGTGAGTCCTACTTAGCAACTCACACATCTGATTAACCCCATCATCATTCTTTCTCTTTCTAGCCTTGCACTGGTGACTCTCAGCATTCCTCATTCCTTGGTAGATGCTATCCTCACCACCATCTACAGGTTGGGAGTCCACTGCTACATCGTTTCCCAAAAAATCTTCTAGCCTCACGTTCATGTTTGTTTCCGAAGCATTGTGTCCCAAATGCCGATTGGAGCATAGATCATTCACTGCATCCATCACATCCTCCGCATTAGACCCATTTGTTCTATCTTTGCCAAATATCTCTTTCCAACTTTCTCAATATGGCCATGCTTGTTCCTGATAGTCCACGCATTGGGATCCACCTGCCAAACAAACAAACTAATCGGACAAAATGTAAGAAAATAACACCTTAAAGTCATGTATCACAATTCCAACCTTGATGATCTGCTTCCATTTTTCGGCATCACATTCCACCATATGTTCACCACGAAGATTGAATTAATGCCACTTATTTGGAGGATGTCACGTAGCGAGTAATAGTGTTTCTCCCACGTTGCAATCTTTGAGATGATATTGGGATTCACTTTCAAATCCGTGGCTGGGAACTCTTTGCGAATAGCCTCTTTCACCTTACTCAAGTACCCCGATCAAAACCCGTTATCAGATTTCCAACCTTGTGCAACGAGCTCCCGTAGAGTTGTCACCAGAATTTCCTCTTCCCTCAAAGACCAACATCTCCTCTTCCTCTCGGATTTTCTGGACCTCGTATACCCAACTTCGCTACTACCTGTTTTTAAGATCGTACCAAGTTGAGTTTCATAGCCTTCTAATCAATACCAAATACGTCATACACCTAACAATTGCATCAACTTCCTGAAAGAGGCACTATGAATTAAAAAAGGAATAAGTTTGACATTAATACCCTCTGTACCAAGGCTCATATCCACGTTACACTGCTTGCCCTTGTACTCCCCCATATCGTGAGCTAACCTTAATACATACCATCTTACGAATCAACACGAAGCAAAAATAAAACATACATTATTGTTGATTGGTAATACACAGATAATTATTTTAAAATCGCCTGCTTTAGGTCGCATATTTGTTATTACACAAACAAAGACAACAAGTCACCGCAAAATAATGCTTATTCAAAGACTTCATCATAATATATTCAATAGAATATGGCATACATTATAGAGTTTTCTAAACCGAAGTCGTCGTTTGTTTGTTCACTAGGGTTTCAGTTATGCGCAATTACCAAAAATGTGAGCATTAAATTATCACAACGACAACTTGGGGATCTAACAGCTTACTTACCGACTAAGAGGTCGTAAAGACAAAAACAACACACGTGATAATCACTCATCTATTTGATTAACGTAGATTCAAATTAAATGGACTTACCCTGCAATCTGCAGTGTATATATTGTGTGTCTTCAATTGCAAGTTCATCCAATGTTTCCTTGTACTTCGATTTGGCAGTGACAAACACTGGGAAAACCCTTTCGCAGCTCGACAATGGCGGAAGGTTTAGCAACAAGGAGTTATGGAGGGGAAATTACAATATCTTCCTACTGCAGAGTGAGCTAAGAGATTCAACGTAGTAAAGGGACAAACATGCCATTTCACAGAATTTAACATCATGACAACACATGCTACCAAACACACATGAGTTATAGCACACATTTATGAAAGCAACCAAATACCTCATCTAAGATTACTAAACAAGACTAAAATGTGTTACTTAACTACATTCCAAATTAACACACCTTGTCCAATTTGGTCCACCAAAAGGGCCCTTAAAGTAGCAGTTTCCCAAGGCTTTACCATTCCCTGTCTTCTTCGAGCTATAATCAAACAAATTACATCTCTTAACTCATTACAAGTAATCTAATACGCAACACAAATAGATGAAATCATGATTCTCTCATCTACAAACCATCACAATAACACCAGATGGAGAAAGTGGATGACATCGCATTCAACTTCAAACATAACACCATATACACACAATTTTTAACAAATCTAAAATTATGAAAACAAAAACTCACCATAGAAACAACTTAGTCTGCTTCAAAATGTCTTCTCGGTCTGCAGATCGACTCAAATGACAATCAAATTAAGCACAAACAACGAAGAAAAAGAGAAGCAGTAGCAGGCGAGCTGTGTGGATAGATGGATTTTACCTATTTCGCCATGTGAAAGAGTTTGATATTGGTTCAATCATGACATCTTCAGTCATAGCCGTTGCTACGAGCGACGTGGCTTCGAACCGTCGGCAGAGGAAAAAATAAAACGAAAATAGTGAAAAAATGAAACATTAAAACCTTAGAGTCCCATTTCAAATCAACCACTAGCGATGGCGGCGCTGCGACCGACCGGATCGATTCTACCGTCACATAGACATAGAATTAGCGGCGGTCGATGGAAGCAAAGGACGGTGCAAAACGCTGTGTTTGAAAGTGTCGTACAACACTTCATATTCTTGGGATTGCTTCCTCGTTGATGATACATAAATTGGGAAAATTAGGAAATGAAATATAAGTATTTATTGGATATAGATGTTGTGAGCGAGCTGCAGCAAATGGGGGAAGAGAAGATGGAGTTTGAAGAGATAGAGCTGTGGAGTTGGAGAATTTAAAGGGAATGGTTTAAAGATTTGGACATTGGAGAGTGGAAATGCAGGGAAGGCGGTGCAAGAGTGAGAAACAAGAGGATTGGGGTTTTGCCAAAAAACCTACTTATTAAATTATATTTTAGGAAGGGATTACTAGCGCATTCGGTTTGTCAGTAGAAATAAATAAATTATTTATTTATTTATTATTCAAATAAGATTACTAGCAGATGCGGTCCGCCAGTAATCTGCAGGAAAAAATAATTTTTTTATTCATTTAATTTCTAAATTTATTTTATCGGCGGATGACATCCACTAATAATACCGATTGACACATAATCACTGGTAAAATTAAATTATTTATTTATTTAATTTCTGAAAATAAATTTACCGACGGATAGTTGTCTGATGGTAACACCATCAGACCTATATCCGCCGGTAAATTCGACGATGATGTTGGCGTGTACACATTGCGCCAAAACTCGCCAATAAACCCATGTAAATTTTCCAACGGACAGTCCGTCGATAATTAGTAAATGATGCATTTCTACATGTAAAATCCACGAGTAAAATGCGCAATTTTTGTAGTGTATAATTAGTCAAATTACCATGATTACTTATATTAATTTTTGGAAAAAAAATCATTGTTATAATAGAAAGATATTGAGAACTTGGAAGAATTTTGAACTTTCAATTTTGTTAATTTTAGTTTAGGGTATTTAAGTAAACTACTATTTCAGTTAATCAACACTAATGGCATCTTGATCACTAATTTATACCCCGTCCTTGATAAAATATTCTATTTTGCCATAAATTGACGTCTACAATAAAATATCCAATTTACTTTTACTATTTTGGGTGAGTGAATGATAAGTTGGGCATTTTGCATGTGTATTGAGTCGATTTGATAGTCGAAACGTGCATTTGTAGGTATTAAGTGCTTGAATTCCTTATAATTTGGTGCTTTGATGAGTTTTGATGAGCTTGTGCAGTTA
>JAYDZE010313494.1:0-18439 GCA_034509125.1 Monilaria moniliformis | reverse complement strand
GTCTCGACCTAGTTGATAGAGTTTGATAGAATATTACCCACACAATATTCAAGCTATTGAAGGGTCATGGGTCAAAAGATCTCAATGGTGAATTGTTGTGGATGAGTGGTGGGAGTTGCAAGTAATCTACAACACTAATCAACAAGAAGAGTCTGCAAAAATAAGGTAATCGTTAAGAATCTATGAGCATGCCTAGGGATCTATTTACCTAATTGTTGCCTGTCTAAATGCGTTATAGTGCATAATTAGATTTATTTATTAAAATTGAATATTATCCTATGAGTTCATCGGCAGTCGAGGGGATCCTTCATTGGAGCAATTCCCCCGACACTATGGTCATGGATCCACCATTTAGTCTACAATGTAGAATGAGGACTTGTTTGCTCAATTTATGATAATATGCTTAAGAATAAGTATTCATAATCGTAAAAGACATACCATGTGACAATATCAAATTTTTCTCGATATATGGAAATATGGTTCTCAATACAAAGCATCCAAAGCATGTTATTCAGTATACAAACTCTAATATGTACAACACGATAGAAAGGGAAAACATGAGTAGCTCAAGTGAGTCAGATATTTTTAAAGATGCGATGTCCACCAATCTGAACAAGAAAAAGAAGCCTTTCTAGTACGTAAAGGTTTGGAAAAAGATTCGCCATTTCGAAAAGTGGGTAGGTAGCAAATCGGCCGGACACAAGAGAACGAAACACCCCATTGGCCAATTCAACACAAGCGTGGAGGCCAACCGCGTTCCAAGCAATGACGCAGGTATGGAGCCGATGAGGAGCCATCCCATTGGACAGAAGGGGGAAATGCGCATCGCGAAGGGAAAGACACCATCCTCAACAATGAAACAATGTATGAGATTAGTCAAATGATAGCGGCACTAGAAAAAATGAACAACGCCGCATTATATATATCGTTCAATGAAGCCAACATGTATGACACGTCTCAAATGACCGAGGAATAATTGGAGTGACATGTCTTATTCTTAAAAATTTAAAGCATAAGTTGGGTGTCATTTAAGTTTGTTGTAGTTTTTAATTATATAAATTTTGAATTTAATAATGTAATTTTAGAATTTTAACATGAGAATTGCATATGAAAATTCTCTTTTTCAGCAATGATTGGTATTTGCTAACAAAAAATAGAGTTGTGTAAGAGCATTATTAATTCATTCATTGACTTAATTGCGCGGAACCCAAAATTGGGAATTACACAATGTTTTCTTTGCAATAAACAATTTCTCAATCACTTTATTTAATTCTTTTAATTTAGAACCTCTTCATTTCTCGTGCGATAACCCAACTGTTACCTCTTTTCCTTTTCTTTTCGCCCCCTTTTAAAGCCACTTCCAAATTGCATTTTGTTATTAAACACCTACATCTGAGTACATAAGTCCACTAAAAATAAAAAGAAAAATATTTTAATTTTTAAAAATTTCAAGTCAAAAAATTAGAAAAAGAAAATTATTGTAAATAAGTTCGGTAACTAAGTTTTTTTAAGAATAGCTTAAATACGAATAATGCTTGATCCTTGATTTAAAAAATAAAAAATGAATTGCGTTTGATGTTGAACGAGTAATTCACTGCAAGTATACTATACAAAAAATAAAAGTTAAACATAATTTAACTTGTACTTGTATGTGCGTCAAACATCAATGTCCAGATGACCCACCATTGTAACTTTTATTTAAATTAAAGTAGGTAATGGGTGAAGATTCTATTTAAGAAGTGGATATACACAAAACAAAATTTTCATATTAAACAGTAATTCTACTATAATTATTTATATCAAACTCAAATTTAAAAAAATATTTCCTCTTCACTTATTTTTTATATATTTTTAATCACACCTACATATTTTATCTAAAGTACACATTAACTCCATAATACTTCATAATCAATAATTTAATATAAAATTAAATATTGCAATGAGATTTGACCATTAATATATTTACTTATTAAATATATTATTTATTGAATAAAAATTACATAACTTGAAAATTTTAAATACATTAAACATATTACGATAAAATTCAAAAATAAATTAAAATACATTAAAACATACCACAACGTACACATAGAATAACTAAAATTGAAGACTCAAAATTTGCATATTGTTCCCACAAATGATCAACTAGTGCATTTTGAAGTTCCAAATGAGCATCTTTATTTCTTATTTCTTCATTTCGAAATGAGTACTCTTGAAATCGAGCATCTTCGTTTGTCGCCAACTCAACTTCCGATTATGGCGCCTCTCTGGCACGTTCAATTGGAGAACTCAAGTCACGCTCATCCCCAACTATTTTGTTATGTAAAATGATACATGTAACCATTATGTCACGCAACACTTCTTTATCCCAATAACGCATTGGTCTTACTACAATTGTGAAACGTGCTTGAAAAACACCGAATGCACGTTCTATATCTTTTCAACATGCTTCTTGTTTCATTGCAAAATATTTTATCTTTGGAGTACGGGGCTCTTGAATTGTTTGCACAATTG
The DNA here is from genome assembly GCA_034509125.1 of Monilaria moniliformis. Taxonomy (NCBI): domain Eukaryota; kingdom Viridiplantae; phylum Streptophyta; class Magnoliopsida; order Caryophyllales; family Aizoaceae; genus Monilaria; species Monilaria moniliformis. The sequence continues at coordinate 15,925 of JAYDZE010313494.1, read as the reverse complement.
TAGACCATTTTTGATATATACCGTCAGCTAATAACCCATAGTATACTCTTTTCCTTGAAAAACATAATGAGTTGGAAGAGCAATACCTTGAGTGAGATGAATCTAACACATTGATGTTGTTGTTGCTGTCGGGCAATCCAAAATAAGGATGCCATATCCAAAGATCATAATCTGCTACAACATAGAGAATAATCGTAGGACTTCCACTACGACCTAAATATGAACCGTTCCTGTTGGACAATTTTTCCATTTTCAATGCGTACAACCTAAACTACCCAACATCCGTGAAAATCCACGTCGTTCACCAATATATAGAAGTCCACCAATATCATTAGTTGTTGGTGTTCTCAAATATTGAGTTAAAAAAAATTATTGCACAACAAAAATATTTTTTGGCTTTTAATCGCACTACTCTCACTTAATTTGACATACTCGTCAATAGCATCAGCTGGTATACCATATGCGAATGTACGAATAGTTGTTGTTATCTTTAGAAGGGCTGATAGTCCGAGCCTCCTCGTTGTATCTTGTCGTTGTACGAAGTAGTCATCATGTTCCTTAACTGCATCCACAATGCAAACAAACAATGAACGAGACATTTGAAATCTCCTACGAAACATGGCTTCATTGTGCACTAGATTATCTACATAATAATCATTGTACAGTCTAGCATGAACATCTTCTCGATCACGATTGATGACAATATGATCTGGAACTGAACCACGATGTATTGTTTGGCGACTTTGACGGTCAATAAGGCCTTGAAGCAACAAGTTGTTGTTGTTGATACTCAGATTCATATCTTGTTGTTTTTAAGAAAAAAAATTGGATTCATTTTGAAGGATAGATAGAGTTTTAAAAAGAAAAGTACACAAACAACAAGTAGGGTGATTTATTAATATGATGAAATGAGTATAACATATCTTCAATTTATAATAGTTTTACAAAAGCGCAATCCTTGTGCTTTTGATCTCAGCCATTCATCACAAAAGCACAAACCAATCTTAGTCGTTCGTCTAAAAGCAGAGTCCACCAATGCATTATCCGTGTGCTTTTGATCTCAGCCATTCACCACAAAAACACAAATTGTTCTTAGTCGTCCATCTAAAAGTAGAAAGCATAAAACCACAATCCGTGTGCTTTTAATCTTAGTCATTAACCACAAAAGAAAAAGCAGTCTGAAGATACGACATCTTCAATTGCTGCTATAAAAGAGCAAAATGAGCAACACGGGGAGGATATGAAAAAAGCAAATGCACAAATGGTTCAACTATTGGCAAATCAAAAGGCGAGCTACGAACTTAAACAAATAAGGCAAGAAAACAAAATATTATATCTGGACTTGAGCTCTTTAGGCGATCCCCAAATTGGTGCGTGCACTGAAGGTAAAACAAGACGCATTTTACAGAAAAGAGTTGAACAACAACATCAACCTAATGCTTATGCACCTAGATAATATTCTTCATACTTCAATAATATTGTAGGATCTAGATATGATTTACCGGATTATTAGATTAGGTTTTTTATTTATTTATTGTAATTTCACTATTTTACTTTTGTTTTAATTTTATGTATATGTAATGTGTTTTTTATTTTTAGGTTTTTATGATATGTTATGTATTTTTTAAATTATTAAGTTTATTGTAATTTTTGTATTGTTAAATTTCATAATATATAATGTAATTTTGTTTAAGTGAGACCAAATAATTAAATTGAGGATATAATTATATTTTATAAGTAATATCATAATTATTTATCAATGCTTGAACTTAGATACTAGTTAACAAAACTGACATACACCGTGCGAAAACAATATAATCTCCAAAATCCAAAAATAAAACATCAATTTTATTTGTTTGTTTATTGACTAATTTCCAGAATGGGTACAAAATTACCATTGAACCAAAAGTAATTCCATAAATAAAAAATTATGTACTCGACTTTTTTGAGGGAAAATTTCAAATTTGATTTACTTAATATTTTATTAAGATTTTCAACCAACTTTCGTATGAATACTTTTACTTATTAATTAAATCCACTTCATTAACAAACTTAACATGAAATCCAAGTCCAACCCATTACCTCTAATCAAACGAAAGGTCAAAAATACACTTAATAAATAAAATAGGGCTTTAATCCTAATTTTCTAAACAACCGCTTTCTTCTTCCTCACTTTTTTCTTCCTGCGTCGCTCCAAGGTAAGATCTTTACTTCTTCTTAGAGAAAAGGTCTTAAATGCAATTTGCGAAAGTTTTTGCATTTGTTAACAGTACAAACACGCACGGTTTAAAAATGCAAAAAATTAAGATTTTATGTTTGGTTTTACAATATGATTGGAGGATTTTATGTGCCGCATTTTGTGTTTTAGGTGACGGTTGGAGATGGTCTCAGTAGTCCAACGCATTTCGGCCAATAAATAATATAATGATTAATGGTGTAAGTATATTAAAATGAAAACAAAGGTACGAATTTTTTTTTTGTTGGACTTTTTAGAAAAAAAAATTGTGATGTTCCTCTAAATTTTTTTTAAGATTCCATGGATAAAATACCCCAAATACTTAGCTTGAGAAAGTGCAACAATTTTTTTCTTACTTTAGATAATTTATAAGCACATAAAGCAAAATAGCTAATCTATTTTCTTATAAAAACTTAATCACATTCTCAATTTTCTTTAAAAATAAAGCCCAATTCTATGTCTTAAAAACAAAAGCACAAATTAATTTTTGATTTTAAATCAAGCCTTATAGTAACTTTAGAATTGCTCAAGCTAAAATATATAAAAGAAAAGAACTTCCCCTCTTATCATCTTATCTGCGTTACTGCATTTGTAACTCGTCCCTTGTTCTTTCAGTGGAACTCGCTGAACAATTCAATTGCTATGAACTCATAGGAATAATATTTTGAATTAATTCACACAATTCAAAGCTAATTATCTACCTAAAAGCATATAATACGAAGCAAATATGAAATTAAATTGTAATGCCCGAAAAATTTGAATTTTGAAATGGTAAAATTGATACAGAAGATCGCTTTGTGAAACTATCCGCGGTTAATGAGGTGAAAAGTAATGCTTTTGAGTAAATGGTAATACGTAAGAGACAAATTGTATAACTTTTTATATTATGTAACTTTGTAGGTGTATTATTTATATATTTAAAGCTAGAATTACTTCAATATATGTTGGAACCAATAGTATCACTTTTATAATCAAATTTCAAAAATATTACCTGTGTTTTCCGTCTCACGAACTTTAATATTCCAAAAATACCATAAAACATTTATTTAAAAAAAAAAGAATCTTATTCTTCCCACTTACCAACAAAAATAATTAATAAATAAATGTTGACTTGTGATCTTTCTACTGCAAGATATAGATGGAGTCAGGGTTCTGATAATCATCAATTTTTTTTTGTACAATGATTTTAGAAGAAAAGAAAAGCGAATGGTAGCCCCTCTCTCTCGCTACCCTTCTCTTTCTCTCTCCCTGATTTTCACCCCAACTGTCGAACTTGTCTTTCGCCGCCGGCCGCCGAGTTGCCGTCGCGGGAGTCCTCGCCATCTTCGTCCGTCAGTCTCTCGTCCACGCTGCCAATTTCTCGGCTCAAATTCCTCCAAATTCTAAAAATTCGAAATTTAATCCAATCACCTATTTCGAATTTCTGAAAATTAAGGTTAGATTTTGTATCTAACTTATTGATTACACCCTTAGATTTAAGAATGTGAAGGATATTAAATGATTTTGTACTTAGATTGAAAGTATGGAAGAATCGAAGAATCCCTCTTTCTCTAGACTTCAAATTTTTGAATGTGTTATATAATTTAGATGGAATTCGACTTAGATATGTATATATATATAGAGTTGTAATCAAATCCGAACCAATTCTTATTGCAGAACCGAGAATCAATCTTGATCGTCCATTTCAAAAATCAAACGGTAGATATGCAAAACAGGTGGCGGCTTTATAATAGCCGAAGGATATTATGGATTCTAATTTTTATAGAAAAAATCGTGAGACGCATAATGATATAGTTAATGATGAATAATAATGCATTCGTCTAGGATTAATGATAAATTCTTATGCTGATAATGATATTATTTTTTTCTGAGCAGTTATGGTATAATCGATTTTTATGGAAATATTGATTGATTATAGATTCTGATTTTTATGAAAAAAATCATGAGAGCAGAATGATATGATTAATGATGAATAATGATGCATTCGTCTACGATTAATGATAATTTCTTATGCCAATAATGATATTTATTTTATTCTGATAATGCACGAGTATGGAAAAGATTTGATTAATGATATAATTCTACACATATAATGGTATAATTCTACACATATAATGATATATGCATTGTGAGATTTTTTCGTAAATCGTGGAATTTAAGGAGATCTCATGATTTTTGGATTTTTCCTAAAATCGTGAGATTTTTTGTACAATTATGCATTTTAATGATGTTTGTATAAAACAATAATGATGTGTTTTTTCCTACAATCTAGTCCGTCCAATTCTGGATCCTAGGGTGTATATTAGTTCTTAGTTATGCATCTAAGGGGTGTTATCATTTTAACGCACCCCAGGTATATATTTAAATCCGAATACTTCCTTATTGTCGAACTAAGAACAAGTTGGAGCCGTTTGATTGATTAATTTAACCGTACAGATTCATGCCATGTGGTTTCAGTGATTTCCTTTTTAATCTGCTAAAGGTTATAGCAGGAATTTTACATATAGACGGTTAACTAATCAAACCTATCAACTGAAAATTGAGGATTTTAATTCCTTAATTATCTCATACTATAATTGTTAGTTATTAGCAGAATTCTTATTGATATGGAAGATTTATTTTTGATACGGTATTTGTATTTAGGTCAACCGGGCATGCATAATATATTGGAATACGCAAAACTTAATACCTATCTTAATTGTTTTCAGTTGTAGCAGTAACTTCTTCACAATTTTCATTATTTCTCATATCAATATATCTCGTGTGAATTTCTTATTGATAATGGAGGACTCATCTCAAGGTATGTCGTAGAGTGTTGATTCATCTTGTTTCATTATAATTTTGTGGTTTGCAATAAAAAATTCTAATTTAATATTTGCAATTTTATAAATGATTTTACGTTGACATCTTGGCAACAAACGTAATGAGGTCTAATAACGGTTTTAATGATACGTTAGTGTCAATGTAATGAGATCTTGTTATGAGTATGTAGGATATATAACCCTATGTGCTATGACGTTTAGAATATGTCATAGTGAATTATTTTCACATCCATAATGAATGTGTGTGACTGTTGTTATGATAATGTTGTATCTATATGCTGAGATACTAGCTTCATATGTAGAAATATTTTAACATTCGTAATGATGGTGTGTGACCGTTTAGATGATACTTTGGTTTGTATATGATGAGACTTTGTCTTATATATGTTGCAACCTCCTATGTACGTAACATTATACGTTATTGTATATATCAAATGTAGTGATGTACGTGCCAACGGTGATAGAAGAGTTGAAGCCTTATATTGGCCAAAATTTTAAATTCATAGATGATGCACATTTCTTTTTTACGATAACTATGCTCAAGCTTGTGGATTTGACACACGCAAACATGGGTCAAAAGCAGAGTCCGATGTGGTTATGTGGGTTTACGTAGTGTGTAGTAGGGAAGATAAGAAGAAAACTGTCGATGAAGATTCAAGTAATACACGAGAATGTTTTATAAATAAACGTAGACGTACATCTAAGAGGTGTGAATGTAAGGCCAGGATTTCGTTCAAGTTCGAGTCGGAGTGTGGTGTATCGTGTTATGTTGTCAAGCACTTTATCGAGAAACATAATCATGCTATGGTTGAAGATTGTCACAAGAGGTTTATGAGCTTAAACCGTACACTTGATAACGTGCATAAAAAATTCATTGTCGATTGTGCTAAAGCTAATATTGGCCCAACTTTGTCATTCAAATTATTAAATGAGCTATTAGGTGGTTTTGATTCTTTTGGTTGTACTGTGATTGAAGTGAGAAATTTTTCTCGCGACATGAAAGCTTATGCTGATGGTTCAGATGCTCAGATGTTGTTGGTTGAAATGCGTCATAAAAAGGAAGCATGTGATGGGTTCGTATATGAGTACGAATTAGACAATGAAGATAAATTGAAACGTATTTTTTTGGTGTGATGCTGTTGCAAGAAGGAATTTTCACATGCTCGGTGATATTGTTGCATTTGATACGACTTATTATACAAACATGTATTGTTAATAATGTTTATTTAAGTATGTTTCCTTATGCAAAGTCATAAAAATACTATAATGAACTTTACATTTAATGATGATTATGAAGATGTATAATGAATACAATTATAGAAAACGATGTTGCCAAATAAATAGGTTATTTATTGGGTATATAATGATACGTATGTTCGTGTTTAATGATTTATAATGATAAAGATTTTTGTTACTTACTATTATGTACTTATGTAATGATATTCTATTATGTGTTTTAATGATATTACTGCGTTCACATAATTATGATAACAAATACTGTATGATTTTTGGACCTTTCACTAGGAAGGACAATCATGGTACTCCCGTTACTTTCGGTGCCAGATTGTTTTCGAATGAGGATGCAGATACCTTTTCATGGTTGTTTAAGAAATTCGTTGACTGTATGAGCGTAGCTCCCAAGTTGATAATAACAGATCAGAATTTGAGCATGAAAACAACAATAGAACGTGTGCTTGTTGGCACTAGGCATCAGTGGTGCATGTGGCATATCATGTTGAAGCTTGCTGATAAAGTCTCTAAATCATTGCTTGCAAATGAGGATTTCAAGAAAGAGTTAAACGAATGTGTGGTCAGACTTCATTGAACCTGATAATTTTGAGATTTCTCGGAATGTTGTGATGCAATGGTATGGTTTACAGAATGGGGAGTGGTTCAAAAACATGTTTTCTTTGAGAGAATATTGGGTACCAACATATTTTAGAGATTTTAAAATGGGATCTCTGTTGATGACAACATCAGTATCCGAGTCTGAAAATAGTTTTTTCAAGAAGTAAACAAAGCCTCGTTCAAATCTGTTGGAGTTCGTTATGAACTATAACCATGCATTGAATGCACAAAAGAATCAATATTGAAATTAAACTACAAGGATTCTACCAATATCCCTATTTTGGCTACTGATTTGCCCATTGAGAAGCATGCTGCCACTATTTACATTGATAATATGTTTAAGGCTGTCCAGAAGAAAATAGTCGGAGCATGCTTTCAATGCCGCATGATGGAGATGTCGTGTGAGAATGAGAATGAAATCTACAAAGTTGCCGACAACAGCCGTAACTCCATTATTTTCCGGTACGATGTGGCACTTGATTCATACATATGCACATGCAAGTTGTATGGGAGGATGAGTATATTGTGTTCACACATTTTCTTCATTTTGAAGAATAAGGACATAAAGTTGATCCCTGCGGAGTTATATGGTAGAAGGTGGATGAAGACAAGTTTAATAAAAGCAGTTCATAGTGTATCTGATGAGGATATTGGAACTACGTTAAGTGTGAATGATAATCACAATGCTTTGAATAAGTTGTACTCAACCTTCTTTGGCCTAGTCCAGAGGATCGAAGGGAATATTGAACACATTGCGTTGGTTACAGCTGCTATTGATGATGTTGGACTAAACATTTTGACGAAAAGCCAATTATGTCTATTGTAGAAAAAAAGAGAGTTATAGAGGAATTTTATAGCATTACTCGACCTGATGTGTCGACGTGCATCCTCCTATTGTAGTGAAGACCAAAGATTCGGGAAGCCATCTAATTTCAAGGAAGGAAAAGACTTTGAGGATTTTAAATAAGCCTGCTAGACGGTGTGCGAAATGTGCTGAGCTTGGCCACCACGACGCAAGAAATTGCGACAAAATAAAAGAGAAAAATAAAATTCAAAATTAGTAAAGATTCATTAGGATTATTTTTTTGTCATTATTAACTGGTTTTTAATTATGAATAACATTGTCTTATTATCATTGCGATGAGTAGCAGAGATAGCTATAATGATACATTATTAGACGATATAATGATTTGACTTATAATACAGATGCCCAAAAATCTTATTAATATCACTGTGATGAGTAGTAGAGATAGATGTAATAATACATTGTTATGAAATACAATGATTTCACATACATTATTGATGAAACAATTCTTATTTTTTTGAAAATTTAAATACAATTAAGATTAGTTAAGATTCAATAGTTTGGTGTGTATTTTTATTTAATTTCATATTTCACACGAAAAAATTCTTATTTACAAATTGAAAAGCCACCATTTATATAAATGAAGCAACATCATTATATAGTTGAACATACGTCAACAAACAGACTATTTAATAATCATTAGATGAAATTAAATTAGAGCCATTCACAACACCACAATTGTCACCCTAACTAACACGACATCAGATTAATTGTTACATATTTTTGTTGGGATAATCTTTGATCATTTTCTGCACGTCTATGTCCCCATCCTTCACAACATTGTCGTTGTATTCTTTTGTAGACACTGAGTTTTTGTAGGCCAACTTGTTCGAATCTCCCATGAGTAACGAATTGCAGTATTCGCTCTCAACACCTGCAATACCTTGTTGCTTCTACGGCTTAGCCCACATTTCCAATCTTTTAGGCTCTGCCTTTGTATGTCTCCATGTGCCGCATCAAGTATACACCACACTCATTCTTCTTTGTTGATGTCTGCCATGGCATACGAACAACACAAGTGGGACTCTTCCTAAGTGTACTGTACTATTTGCCCAAACGCATCCTAACCAGAATTTCTCTAAAGAAATCCATCCGTAACACGACAATAATAAGGAATTTAAGCAGGAAATCATTACACAACTCAAGCATTATCAGTTCTGTTTAGTAACAATATCATTACATTAATTACATGCGATATAATTATTATGAAAAATAATTATTCATCAGGAAAAAAACATTAGACACAATTGTAACAGACTTACAAGTGTAGAAGAGATGTTGCCGTACTTGACCTTGATTATATCACTGTCACTGGATAATGAATTGTCTATAATATCGATAAATCCAGTGTGGAAAGAAAAGCAGATAAGGTAATAGTGTTCCATAGCACATATCGAGAAAAAAACCTATATTGCGAACACGTAAGTCAGATATATGATTATATAATTTGTAACATGATAATAATCAGGAATTTAATACACAACATCATCAAATAACACAAGAATTATTAGTATAATGCACTAGAAATATCATTATATTCGTTACATGCGATGAAATTATTGTGAGTCAGTTTAGTACCATGTCGTAGTTCGACCATTTGAAGTTTGGATTGGTGGCAACCTCTGCAAGCAAACGACTTTGAAATTCGGTACGTGCTCTTTTATCATCCCATGACTCCGATTGGCCGACAATAATGAAGCTCTGTATACAAATTTACGCTTTTAGATTTTTTTTTAAATCAAAGATATAAACGATACATACGCAAGGGTAGGTGGTGAAGAATAAACGTGATGGAGACGATGGGGATTTGTATTGCTCCATATTGTTCAGATATGAACTCCAAGCGTTCACAACCGTAACATGAGTATGAGGATGCAGGGACATGAAATATGCCATCGGCAGTGTCATTGTTCCATCATCGTACACAATCCTAATAAAGCGCATGTGGATGAATATTATTGGTGATAAAACCTTATACTATGATACTTGTAATACCAGCAAATAAAATAAAACAAATTTATATGAACATGAAATATACATCATTACACTAATTCATTACACATCAGTATAAATACGATAATCATATAATTACACTAATTGCAAGGAAATCACGATCTGGTATAGTTGAACTATATCATTATATGTAGCAGCTACCATCAATATAATTCAATAACATAATCATTAAATAAAAAAAGAAGTCACAAAATGTACTTACTCGTCACTGCCATTCGTGGTAAGTATCCAAAAATATGTCTCTTTCTCTTCGGTTGTCAGCTTCATTGTTGGATTCAATACCCGTTCGTGGTAGGGAGAGCGAAGCGCATGCGATGCTCTTTTATCATTTTTTGACCGAAGGGTGGGGCCCCGCACCGCACATAGGCTGGGTTGGTTTGTACATAACAAGAGCTTTACATTGTGCTCCGTAGGCCTCTAAGCCATCATCAACATCTCTGGCCACTTTTGTCATTTCGTTTATCTTCAAGTTGTTAAAAAAAGATAGAGAATTATAAGTAATATTATATTTTCATTATTTAAACATACATAAAAAAATGAAACCTGTGTTGCAATGGAGTTTGTAAAATCAGTCTGTAATGTGTCATCATTCATTATACATTGCATGAAGTCCTAAAAAGTAATTGCCTCAATGTTAGTTCATAATCAACTATTAGGTTAAATGATAATGTTACCTCCACAATGGACTTCACGATCGCGTCAATGTCAATACTCATGTTTCCATAGGACAAGGCTCCAATACACCATCTGTACCCATCGGAGTGTGCTGTCCTGTGTTTTGCTCATCAAGCCCCACCGCTTCCGTAGGCAGCTGAACATTATCTGGGACAGACTCATTGTCCATTTCACCATGAAACCCACAAACCTTATACAACAATTTTAGATATCAACAAGAAAATTAATCTGATACTAAATCAAACATCAGCAAATAGTGTAAAATACATCAACAAACATTGTAATACACATCAGCTCATAGTAACAGATATATCATTACAATTTCTAATTACAAATAATATATTAATCACTTACTTCATCTGTACCCATCGAAGTCTGTTTTCCTTTGTTTTGCTCATCAAGCTCCACCTCTTCCGCAGGCGGCTGAACACTATCTGGGACAAGCTCATTGTCCATTTCATCATCAATTTCACAAACCTTATACACCAATTATATATATCAGCAAAGAAAATTAAACTGATAATAATACAAACATCAGCAAACAATGTAACATACATCAACAAAAAGTGTAACATAAATCAATAAACAATGCAATATATATCAGCTCACAATAATAGACATATCATTACAAATTCTAAATATAATTAATATATTGATCACTTATATCATCATCGCTAAACCTAAGATTGAAACTTGGGAATTTCTCTTTCTTGGACATGTAAGCTTTCTCATCTGCTACCTTGACCACTGCGTCTTCTGCTGCAATCAATTCTGGATTGTCCAACGCGCTATCAGCCATAGCTTGGGTCATACTGACAACAAATCTTCTTGATTCTGAGAAACTCCCACTAGATTTCTTACCTCGTCCATGGAAATCATGAAGCAGTCCATGTTTCTAACCTGCGGCGGCGTATATTTCATTAATGTAACCAAGCTACTAATGGCAGTAGCAACCACTTTTGCAGCTTTCATTATTTCATCAATCTTATTGGTAGAATCGACATCTTGGTTTTCTGATCTATTGGTCTCTGCATTTGTGGCAGCATGTTCGACTTCATCCTTCTACACACTCTCATTAACAACCTTCCCGACATCCACAGTATCACAATCAATTTGCAACGCTTTGTATTCGAACCGCGATTCGATGCAGCCCTTGCCGAATTGTCCCGACTTTAGTTCATCTGCCTGTCTCATTTTCAGTAGTTCTGATGTCCATCCTTTCATGGTAGGGTAGCAACGTACAATGGTACATTTGCAGTGGACAACTCTATCCACGTAGAAACACTGCAGTCATACAAGCGATAGTATTAGTAAACTAAACAAGTTATATCAGTTTATAGAAACATAACTGTAAGCATACATGGTTAATTTCACAAATTAACAACACAATTTTAATATCAGTCATATCATTATATATCATCAACATCATCAACATATGACAATGTATCTCATTAAATATCGATTAAATATAAATTTTCAGTCAATTTCATAAATCATTAAATATCAACAACGTCATCAGCATATGACAAAATGTACCTCATTATATATCAATTATAAATAGATTTAAGTCAATGAAACCCATAACTTAATAGACATAATCAAACTGCAATATACAATCCAACATACATCATTAAATATCAACAATATCATCAACACATGGAAAAATATACATCATTATATATCAATTATATAAAGTTTTTCAGCTATTGGTTAATATTAACACATATACATCATTAATAGTACTTACCAAACTGCAATATACAATACAACTTACGTCATTAATATAATACATATCGATAAGATAAGTATCATTACAATACACATGTCTATATCATTAAATCATATACGATCAATCAACATACATTCAAAATAAGTTACCTACAAGTAGAAATACGATTGGACCCCTATATGTTGATGATGGTCTGGTTATCCAGGCCTCGTGTGTCTGAAGAAGCTTCGATATAACGTAGGCAAACCAATTGTACCTCTATATCTCGTTCACATCATCAACAAAGTCTAGTATCTTGGGCTTAATATACCCATCTGCAGAAGACTCTATTAAGACTAACTCCATGGGGATGAGAAATAAAATTTTGGACCATTCACCACCCCCCATTGTCCTTGTGCATCTACTGTTGAACATAGCTAGGCAACATTCTATACTTTCCCTTTTCGCAATCAGCAGCTATCTCATCAAGGAACTTGATATTTGTCTGCCTAATTTTTCTTTCAATGTAAACATCCTCCTTGGAAAACCTAGAGTCGGTTGGACATCTTCTTCTCCAACGTGTAGCTTACTGTAGCTCCCTAATCTAATACTGCACGTAACTTTCTGGAAATTCTTCAGTAACAAGAATGTCAATTTTCCAGGTAGCTCCGTTATATAGAAATTTACAAGCCCTCCAAACCCCATTTCTCTCACAGCCCCCAGTTGTTTGTCGTTCAATGACCCCATCAGCTCTACAAAGAACTCTGGACTCCGTCTGAAAACTAAAGTATCTATTTCAGAATTCATCTTTCCCTTCCTCATTCTACGTTGCCTTCTATCCATAACTCGCCTCAGAGGGACATCACTCGCGAAGTCATCATCATCAAGCATCCTTTTTCTTTTAGAACCTAAAACAAATAATTAATAATATAAGTGTAATATCATTACATCAATACTAGAATCATCATTATAACATATAGATGTGTATCAACAAAAATAATCTACATATGATTATAAATAATCTTTAGATTTTTCCAGAAAAATATAACAAAAATTTCATCTCTAAAACTACAATGCGAACATAGTATGTCATATAAAAACAAAATAAAAGTGTAAATTAAATAGGAATTTCCTCACAATACAGTTATACAGACCCAATTCCAAACTTAAATACAGTGAAATCAATATATCAAATAAGTATAATATCATTAGATCAACACTATAAACATCATTATAACACATATATATGTCTCAGCACAAATAGTCTACATATGATTACAAATAATCTCCAGATTTCCCATAAAAATATAACAAAAATTTCATCTCTAAAACTACAATGCGAACGTAGGATGTCGTTTAAAAACAAAAAAAAATTATAAATTAAATAGCAATTTTCTCATAATATAGTTATATAAACCCAATTCCAAAGTGAAATACAGTGAAATCAATATATCAAATATCATCAACAGAAAGCAACCAACTATTATATATCTAAAACCACGAGAAAAAAATGAGGCGATGCTGAGTTGCATACCTCTGATTGAAAATGCACTCTTTCTGACAGATACTCCCTCTGTCAACATTAACGATGTTGGTATGTTGAACATACGAAGATAATACAATGCTCGCAAAGATTGAAGAAGAAAACGATTGAAGAAAAACACAATTGAGAAGACGGTTTCAGAGAATAACAATAGGTTTTGAAAAAAATGACGGTTCGTATCCCGCTTGACTGAGGAATCGTGTGTATATGGATAAGATACGTTAGATGATTTAGTGGAGATTCGGTGTTTCAAATCCCGTCAATTTAGGCGAGCCTCTTTTCACAATGACAAATTTAACCATTTGTTGATACATTCACACTAATATAATGATGTCCGTGTTTTATTCATCTTGATCGTTGATTTTTGTATCTGATTTTCTTATCACACACACACACAAATAAATATATATATATATATATACACGATAGAATAATATTGGGCATCACAAATTTTCTGGTTTAGTGGTATTTCTTTTCTTAGTGAGAGATTAACTAGGGTAAGCATGTATATATAGTCATAAATCATACAGAAGGATTACTTTCTTTGAACAATAAGCCCGATCTAGTGAAATTAATAGAAAAACAATACTCCATTCGCCCATGAAAAACAAATAACGTTTGAGCGGCATACGTTTAAGAATAATAGTTGACGGATGTGTTTTTAGTGAATGAAGGGTATTACTAAGGGTTTCATTATATAGTGTAGAATGTAGTTTTTTGGTAAATAAGAGGAGTTTGTAAGATTGATATATAAAGTAGAATATGAGATAATGTCCAAAAGGGAAAGTGATATGTCTTTTATAGACACAAACTCAGACAATTGTTATATAATTTTCATGGACAAAGTGAGTATATTTTATCGAGGATTGGACTTTTGCAGGGAACTAATTTCTGCTGGTCTTGTAAACACTCCTACGTATAGTGATCAAGTTCAGTCGAAATGTTACCGAGTTCAAACAAAGAAAAAAAATCAGAATTTGGGAAAGTTTATCTTCGAATAAAGTCATTACTTAAGCCTTCCAATTCGAATGATTATCCATTAATAATTTTATTAACTGAATCAAGGATGAATATTAAGTATTTCAGATTTTACCAAATGCAGTCTAAAATTGGTTCATCAGTATAATGGATGTTACTACATTATATTGATATTTTTGGGTTTCTATATTATAAAATTTTTTATAATTCTTATAATTTGAAGTGACTTGATTATATCCAATTGACATGAATAGAGTTAGAAATAACACTGTCACTACAAGAAAAACGCTCATACACTAGACTACATAGACTACGGTTTACGAAAAACCGTAGTCTTTAGTTATAGACTACGGTTTTTCGGACCAACCGTAGTCTATGAGCGTCTTTTTTTCCAAATAGACAACGGTTTCGCGAAAACTGTAGTCTGTACTGTAGTCTATGAATATCAACCACTACGGTCTTAAAAAACCGTAGTCTATGGTTTGTCTAACCGTAGTGTATGAGCGCACTTTCTATATAATGGACTACGCTTTTACACTACGGTTTGTCAAACCGTAGTATATGAGCGTGTTTTCTCCAAAGACTACGCTTCTACACTACGGTTTGTCTAACCGTAGTCTATGGTCGCACTTTTCTGTACTACGCTTTTACACTACGGTTTTACAAACCGTAGTCTATGAGCGCATTTTCTCCAAAGACCACGCTTTTAGTCTACGGTTTGCCTAACCGTAGTCTATGATCGCTCTTTTGTCTATAAAGACAACGGTTTTACTCTACGGATTTTCTAACCGTAGTGTATGAGTGTTTTATCTCTATAAAGACTACGCTTAATCTCTACGGTTTGTCTAACCGTAGTCTATGAACGCATTTTTTTTCATAGACTACGGTTTTCTCTACGGTTTTTTTTAACCGTAGTCTTTGAGCCTCTTTTCACCATACACTACTTATGTCTCTACGGTTTTTTGAACCGTAGTGTATTGTTTCGCCCAAATCTCTTCAAACTCACGCGGGCACCCAAATTTCACACATAACCCGCCAAGTTAAAATTCCTTCTTCAATTCAACAGTGGAGAAGGCTCTTCAAACCTCGGCGTTGAAATCTGCAAACCCCAATCAAAGAGTTATCTGTTCTTTTGTTTTCTGTAATCTGTTCTTTTGTTTTCCCTCAAACTCCCCAAATCAGCCGAAACCCTCTCTCTCTCCATGGATTCCGATGAATAGCCGCTTCCGCCGTCAAT
>JAYDZE010313383.1:0-18440 GCA_034509125.1 Monilaria moniliformis | reverse complement strand
CATTTTTCTTTGTCTTTTTCATCTCCTTTCTTCTCCAAACTTCTTCCTAACAATGAAAAGCACTCAAAAGTGTGAAAAAACTCAATAAATATACATGAAACCTTAGGGAAAAGATTGTATAATTTGATTTGCATCATTCGTCATCCGTAACCTTGTACGAGAATCTACACAACATCGGATTTGTTCTAAAGATGTGTCAGGCAAAAGATCTCTTTTGTAGCTCGCAAGGTTGATCCTAGTTGTTTTGGTCCTTACTGAGTAGATGTCAGTTGTCCCTAAGAATGATGTGTGTCACATAGTTGTCTGACTGGCTATGTCTTTTAGTTGGTATTCCATTAGTTGTCTTCTTGTCTGTTGTTTCTTTGAGTCCTTCTTTGATGCTTCAACACTTGGTGTATCTTTAGAATTTTGGTACTAGATGATGACTTCTTAGTTGTTTTCTTCACAGCTAAGCACCCGAAGCGATTGTGGAACTATCACTTTGATGATCAGATCAGTCCCTGTATATAAAAAATAACTTAGCTCCCTAACATTTGATCTATGACCTATTACAACACATGGTTCATCATCAGATATTTTTCTATCAATCAAAACACTTAGATTGTACCATAATTTTTTCAATATACTCAACCTGAAACTATTATAAATTTACTTAGTTGTTTGTGACTGGAAGGTTTTAAGAAAATCTAGAAAAATTGCTAAGCTTGATAATAAGATTTTATTATATTTTTAGAATAAAATTATAAGCTTAAATTAATTAAGAAAAATCAAAACCACAAAGCCCCCTATACCCATAATGTTCGGTCATTACTATGTTCGGGCATAGGGGTCTGATTTGTTTCCAACAAGGTCATTTTTATACTCAATTCATGTCTTAAATAACAATTATACAACATATCTAAACTTTGGAATTCAGTTAATTTGAAATCCCTAATTTAGGGCTTCAAATAGTTCAAATTAGCTTGTACAATTAAATTATGTCGTGCTCCAGTTTAATCATAGACAATAAGTTCATAACCAATCAGCATAATAAAAATTTAAGGGTCATAGGGCCGTCCATTTCAAACTTAGACCATAGGATTCAAATTTGATTCAATTTCTTGATGAAAGCATGTCTAAAAATATCCTAGAGTATAGATCTATAGTCAATTGAAACAATTAAAGGCTAAAATCAAAGGGCCTAGGTTTCAACCTCTTCTAGTTATTCACCAAGGGTTCCAGTTCAGTTTCATTGAGAATTAAAACAAGTAGATCAACCGACATAATAACAGGCTAAGAATAAAATAAATCATTGTCATATAACATGTTTGATGCAAAAAATTGATAAATCTTAAACAATTAAATGTATCGCAAAAACAATTCAATCAGAACTAAGCAAGCCACGCAAAGTGATCATATACTCGACCCCAATAAAATAGAGTTTCTGGTAGTATAATTTAACAAAACGGATGATATGCTTGTAGCATGGCTGAAAAATTATACCTAACCATTAGCCATAAATTTAGCACAAAAAATATTACGTCGATTTAATAAGACTACAACAGAGAGATCATATCGCCGCAAATAATATTATATAGTTATCGTTAGAAGTTTAATCATGTGAACTTGTAATTACTCAAAGACCAAGCAAGCCACGCAGTGTGATCGATTACTGATATCAAGACAATTACTTCACATTTAAGCTAGTTTATAGGTCATATATAATTCCATATTTGTCAAAGATAAATATAATTATAATTATCACATAATTATTTAAAAATAATATTTTTCAAAGAATTATCACATTAGCAGATAAGATCAATCCAAACATCAAGCTAATTAACAGATAAATACCAAAGTAACAAATAAACACAACAATTATTTGATAAACGCATAAAATCTTATCCTAAATGGATAAACATAATTCTCAACATCTATCGGGCCATGTGCACATCATAGTATACATGAGACTTTGCACTGTTAAGTATATGAAATCTTTCTCGGACACAAACTTGAGACAGAGTTATGCCATCCCCAAAAGATAAAACCCTTTCTTATAATCTTGCATACTAAAATACCTAAGAACACTATCGATGTAAGATTCTTGAGATAAGCACAACCTCCTCTTGTTAAGATCGTGTATCACTTTTATCCCAAGATAAATGCCAAGCGTCCTCAAATTATTCATCTCAAATTGGTTGGATCATCATAGTCTAACGTCTAATAACACTTTCTTATTGTTGTCAATCAATAGGATGTCATCTATATATAGTACTAAGAACACCTTTGTGTTACCATCAGACTTCTTATTCACATAACTTTCATCAAGAGACTTGATTGCTTGATCAAAGCACAGGGTCCATGAATTTGATGGTTCCTTAAGTACAAAATGAATTTCTTAAACTTTCAGAACATGTGTTCATTTCTTTTAACGACATATTCCTCGAATTGTTGCATATAAATGGTTACTTTAATACTTTTGTTTAAAGAAAACTGTCTTGGCATCCATTTATCACACTTCCCAATCCATATATGTCGCATTGGCCAAGTACAAATCAACTTAAACATAACCACATGTGAAAAAGATCCCACCCCAATCGATGTATTCTTTAGCCTTTAGCTTTAAAAATTTAGATCTTCCCATGGAATCCTCACTTTCGCTTCTAAACCCACTTGCATTCTCAATCAGTACATATAAACTCCTACCTTCTTATTTTGAGAAATGAGATCTGTTTTTTAAAACCGTTGAAATACTCTAAAGATAGCTATATATGCTTTAAACACCTTATAAATTGTCTATAAGAATTTCTAAGATAAGCAGCTTAAGATACCACATTATAGAAGTTAACAAAAAATTTCAAGTGCTAGAGCACATTTGAACTGAAGTATCTTTCACAATCTCCGTCAAATTGATAACAAGAATTCAAAAGCAAACCACAGGTCATAAATGAAAGCCGCATCCCTGAAGACAGTCACCGAAGAAATGTAGTACGCCCAAACATCCAATACTTAAACTACATACCACAAGTGTAGCAATTTTTCCAAAATTAATTGAGAAACAATGCCAGAATCCGACATAAGCACAACTTGTTGTAAGGGAAATCTTCACATTGAATGCCCCAAATGGCACAGACTGAAACTTGATTACACCAACCTGCAAAAAGTTGATAGAAAACCAGCGCCAGAATCAGATAATATCATGGCATTTGTGAGTGAAATCATCAAAATGAACAATAATGGAATCTTAAGATCAGTATTTATGGCAATATTTGGGACTTATCTAAAGACTTTGCACAGCTAACTCACAACTACGTGATCTCAAATTTTTCTATTTTAGAGTGGATTTGCTACTTAACCCTACTTTCGAAGAAATAACCTGTCCCCTTTAGATTGGATTGGACGTAGGTGTCTATAGATAGATATATGTAAATATATATGTGAGTAGATTTGTTCCACGTACAATTTATTTGGTCTCAGCTCCAGAAATATGAATTCAATCCAGGACATACTACACAAAATAAAATAATAATT
Organism: Monilaria moniliformis; assembly: GCA_034509125.1. Taxonomy (NCBI): domain Eukaryota; kingdom Viridiplantae; phylum Streptophyta; class Magnoliopsida; order Caryophyllales; family Aizoaceae; genus Monilaria; species Monilaria moniliformis. Next base: position 14,930 of record JAYDZE010313383.1, on the reverse strand, counting down.
AAAAAAAAAAAATTCTTCTATATTTAAGTTGAACCTGAAGTAGAAAAGATATTGAAGTCTATGGACTTTCTAATTCGACTAGTTGGCTTCACAAGACATTGAGAGTGAAATGGACAGGCTTGTGATTAATTGTACATCTGATGTGATCACTCCAATACTATTTAGATCCAACTAGTTTAGTTTTAAGAAAACATACCAAAGCAATAAGGCTCAGATCATCGAAAGAGAAGCTTATTTTGCTTTAGAAGAACTAGGATCTGTACCAATCTCTGGCTCCTGTTCAATGTGCAAAGACACATCACATATGGGAATAACATGTAGAAATCACAAGAAAATGATCACAACTAACATCAGCAGACAAATTGCTATCTCGTAGCAGCTCCCAGCATTCTCTTGTTAAATCTAATATTTCGATTTCACCATCATCATAATCAACCTAAATAAGGTCATGAAATAGCCAGAATAAGAACATAGAGAGATTAATCGCAATGCAAGTCCCAATTCAATTATGCATATGTGGATCAACAAACTAGTCAATTGGAATAAGTTCTCCATATTACAAGTATGATATGGAGGATCCCCATGTATGTCCGAAGAAGAAATCTTACCTGGTGGGTTTTGTATAAGTTGTCAAAAGCCATAATTTTGCCTTTGTAAAACCTACAAACAAGAACAAATCTTGTAAGTGTAAGGACACATCAGAACGAAAAGTTTAGTGCTCCTGGCTTTTAATCAGTTCCTTGGTGCTGAATTATGAGTACTTACTTCTGATCAAGAGGCCACCAAACCTTTATCCTGCATCCGACCACCTCTTCACTAACAGATTCGCTTGCAGCTCTTAATTTTGAAATGAAACAACAGTTGTAGCTGAAATTAATATGATATATACCAAAAATTGCAAGTGCATGAACATAAATTGAATGCGCACATATATCTGTGTGTGCCCTTACTCGTGTATTGCAAAATAGAATACAAATGTCTTTAATCAGAAGTATGCTCCACTAATACAGGTACGTTATGACATACTTTTATGGAAACAAGCCAGACTATTACATTTTTTGGACCAAAACTATCGAGCCCTTCAACATCCTAACTCCTCCAAAGACACAAGAATGTTCGGTAAAATTTCTAATTCAGTTTTTACATGACCTTTTAGGAACTTACTGTCTATTTATGATGGTGACTTCACCAGCCAGTGGAAGAAATGGCATGAAGAGTATTATCCATTTTTTCATTTCAAAAGCTCATATCAATTGACATGCAGACACCAAATGCAGTGCTTTTTTAAGGTAACGGAAAAAAGAAGAAAGAGTGGATAGCCAATCTTGCTCTCACTGTTATAGCAGGTCTAAAGATTATAGATTTGGAAAAGATCAGGCAAGATTAGATTAAGGTAATAGAAAAGAAAGTAAGTGCTGCATGCATGCACACAAGCAGAGAGAGAAAGAGAGAGGAGAGTAGCAATGTTCAGGTGGCTCTGAACTAATGCATCAGAAAACTTAAGGACAGTTCTAAGAGGAGACATATAATAACTCTGTGCACGCATGTCAGTCTGCATGTAAGCTTGTTTAGTTATTTATTGTTGTTAGGAGTCTAGTTAGTAGTTTGTTTAGTGATAAGTTTTATTGTTTAGTGTTAAGAGTTGAGTTAGGAATCTTTATTTAATTAAGGGTCCGAAAAATTAGTGCAGTCCAGCAAGTGCTGTGAAGGTTAGGATTTTGTTCCTTTCTTGGTTAGGGTAGTCCCTTTCTTTTTATCGATTCCAGTTGTATCATTCATTCCATATTTATTATTTATCAATCATTTATCATGGTCGTTGTGCAATATTGTTCATATGCATTCATCATATCGAATGCATTCGGTGCAACCGCCTTTCACTTCGTATCAAAATGATTCGGTCCATAAGCGGTAGGTCCAAGAAAGTACTTTTTAACTTTCTCAATTTGATGCAGATCAGGTTCGGGTGTACTCGGGTTGGAGGAAACAATTGCAAGAGACATAAGGCCATAAGGCTTGGGCAAGGATAATTCTACTTGGCAAAAGAAATTGGGTTTAGATTTCCTTTGACATTCCTATATGATCATCAATTAACACTAAAATTACTGAGATAATCTTTTCTTTTTTACTTTTTAAGGATGACGAGGAAAATTGCAGCCACCGCACAAGTGGCTCCTGATAAACCCCCCGCATATTTTCTAGTAGCCTGCAGACCACATAGAAAAAGTAAAACCCCCTAGGAATACTCTATGCAACAAACTATTGGTGGAATTCGAATTTGAGACCTTTTCCACGTGTCATGAACAAGGCCATGAGTACCTTATAACGACGCAGATTGGATGGAGGAGTATTTACCGACTTACGCCAATTATTGTGAAGTTTGGGCTGACACAGAGCTTTGAAAGATAGTTCAATACCCTTACAATGATTTATTATTTCCAATATATACCCTTCCAATTTCATCTCTCCTTTGTTTTTTCTCTCTAACTAGGTGTTCTCTCTCTAATTCACAATTCTCTCAATAACTTATAAGCTTACTTTGACAACTTATAAGCTCTTAAAACATCCTATAAGTTGTTGGAGCTTACAAGCTATTTAAAATAAGGTCAGCCAAAGACCCTCGTGCTCTAACAGGCATGATTAAATATAGAATGGGGTTTGTGGAAATTTTTTCATATCTGTCATAGGAGTAAATGTACTAGTACTCTAGTTATTATTACAACTTTCTATTCCTAAACATATCTGGAATATATGAGCATGGATTTTATAATGGTGTTACTATGCTTCTTTAATTATGATTGTCTAATGGTCATGGAAACTATTTTTTCTAAATATTGTCATCTCATTGGCCTCAGATATTGCTTGGTAAGATGGCATTCTTTGCTCACGAAATTTTCCAACTTCATGACAATCCTATATCAGTTTTCTCCAAACACAATTCTCTTTCTGTGAGCATATTTTTAATGATGTTATTTAAATCAATGGGAATCAAGCTGAAAATGAGCACAGCATATTAGTCAAAGACATATTGTCAAATGGAAGTCCTTAATTGTGTGAAAAGTTATCTTCAATGTTCTACACTTGTCCCCACGGAATACACACACTATTTCTTACTTTCTATCAAATTAATATAACCACCACCTACATTCTAAGAGATTGTACACAGTACACCACAAATAGGAACTAATAGAGACCAGCAATACCATAGAAAGGCATCATGATCCATGCGGCAAGAAAGGCATCACAATCCATGAGGAAAAACTTGTCTAGGATTTCTATTATTTAGAACTGCACTTGTTGCACATGGGGAAAAGATTCCCTTCTAATCGCTTGTATAGTTCCTATTTCGTTATCTTTCCTTTTGGAGTAATATTATGTGGCTCGGTTCTCCTTTACGCTAATAGGCTTACTTGAATAAACATAGAATGGAATTTGTTGAAACTTGTCCTTTTTTTGGAAAAGTAAACATACGTACTCCAACTTATCGTTACAACTTCCAATTCCTAAATGCATTAGGAAGACTTGAGCATGGATTTTTATAATGGTGTTAATATGCTTGTTTAATTATGATTACCTAGTGCTTGTGGCATCTATTTTTTCTTACTATGGTCATCTCATTGGCCTCAAACACACTTTTATTACTTATGAGATGCCGTTTGCTCACAAAATTTTCCGACGTCACGAGGATCCTAGATCAATTGTCTCCAAACATGAGCTATTGCTTTGAGTAGATTTGGACGAAGTTATTTAAATCATCCATGTTGAAAATGAGCTCGACATATCACCTAAAGACATATGGTCAACAGACCCCTTAATCGTTGCGTGGAAAGTTATCTTTCAACATTTTACATGTGATGATTTGTTGTTAAAGGAAATCACTAACGAAAGATATACACTATTCATTCAGAATCGATCATAACCACCACATCCATTCGAAGAGATTGTGCACCTCGTCTAGGATTTCTCTTATTTGGGGCTGGAGAGACAATCTTTTTTGATTGCTTGTTACCATTCCTAATTGGTTATAATTTCATTTGGATTAATAGTATTTGGTTTAGTTCTTTACTCTGACAGGCCAGGCATAATAAAATGTAAAATGGAAATTGCAAAAACTTGCCTTATTAGTCAGCAAAGTAATATACCTGTACTCCATCTTATTGCTACAACTTCCTACTCCTAAGCACATGTGGAAAATGCGAGCATGGATTTTATAGTGCTTGTTTTATGAAAATCGTGGGTGTGGCAACTATTTTTTCTAGATATGGTTATCTTATTGGCCTCAAACACATTTATTGCTTGGTAAGATGGCATTGTTTGCTCGCAAGTTTTTCCGACTTCATGAGAACTCTAGGTCACTTGTCTCCAAACACAACCCAAATATTTTTTAGCATACTGTGGATATAGTTAGTCAATGTACCAAGTAGAAAATGAACTCGTATCAGTTGAAGACATAAGGTGAAATAAAAGTCCTTGATCATTCTGTGGAAAGTTATTTTTGATGTTTTACATGTTAACATCCATGATGTTGGAGTTATTGGATTTTGGGGCTGAATATTGTTATAATACTAGCATCCATTCGACCTCTGGCTGAACTCCTCTAGAAGTAATTTATGGCAATCACCTTCCACCTTTGGCACAGTTTCCTCCTATGGAAATTCATTTAAAGGCCACGGTTGATAACTTGTTAGAACTTACTCAAATAATAAATCAGTACTGCTATCATTTAATGAGGGCACAACAGTGAATGACGACCGCAGCTAGTATAAAACGGCATGATATTCATGTTAAAGTGGGCAGTAAACTATCTCTAAGGTTGCGGCCTTATTACATCTTTAATTGGAGCCTCTACTTATAAATTGAAGCTTCCGGTGTCATCTAGCATTCATCCGGTATTATGTTTCTCAAATGAAGGATATGATCGCGCCATGAAGTTGCTTCTGATTTTTCTTTCCAACTTCTTGTTGAAAGAGCCTCAATTTGTCCCAGAGTTGATTTCGCATGTATGGATCAATCGTGTGGCATGATAATAATTGTGTCTGGCAGTTCCTTATTCAATGGAAAGACTGTCGAGTCGATGATGCTACATAGGTTAATGTCTTGATGATGCAGATTTTCAGGACAGTTCCTCACTTCAATGGTTCAACCTTGAGGACAAGCCTATCTTTTTTCTTTTCTTCCTTTTTTTTTTTTGGGGGGGTTGGACAATTACTGCAAGGCAGGTTCAGGTGTATTCACGTAGGAGGGAAATAATATCTAAAAGACAAGTTTAACTACAATAAGATTTCTTTTAATATTTTATTTCACTGTTTTAGTAATTGACAGAAGTTAAAAGTTGGGAGGAAAAAAAACATAATAATGGATTAGGATGTCTTAGTTGGTCATTGAGATCAGTTCCGACTATAAGGCTTGGATGAGGAATTCCTGACACTTTTGTCTGTAAGTGTACTTCGCAAAAGAACTGGTTTACATTTTCTTTAATATTCATTTTCGATCATCATTTAACATTAGAGTTACAGTTTCATCAAGTGTATCCCAACACATATTTGGGTTTTCATGATAGAGTCAAGGATATCAAAGAAACTATAAACTTTATTTTTTTAGCGAAAGAACAAAGATCCCTAACCAAATCCAGGTAGATGCTACCACCTAGAAAATTGCCGATTATTCATATTCTCAACTAGCCCCTCAAACAGGGGCTCCAAATCTTTATACGGTAAGCACTAATAATCCTAACACCCCAGGGACAACTCACCATGGATATCCCTAACACTACTAAACGACTCAAATTACTAAATAGATAGTCTCAAGTTGTGGGAACAGCTAAATAGTCACTAACTAGGTCAAGTCCCAAGTCGTGTGAACAACTAAACAGTCGCTATCTCCTCTGCTTCGGGTCCTTCTCCGCCTTCTTGAGCCGATGATACAACAGAAATCATTAACTCCTCCAACAAACTAAACCAAAGATTTGTGAAATTGATATCTAACCCATTGTTACATGCAAGATTCCTTAATTTGCTACCCAATAGCTATTGATAATCATAGAAGAACTCTTAGAGAAGAGAAGTAATATTACTTCCAGAGAGGATCACAAAGATTATAGTAGAGAGTAACAATTTTAAGAAGTATAATGAGTTTAGTAACCATGGCTCAAAAAATTTAGTGTCAGATGGAAAGTCTCGATAACCAGTATGTTATATATAAAATATCCAACCACAACCAATTAGGGGTGCAGACATTTGATTGACCAGCTGAACCAAACTTCACTCTTTATTTAAAATTTTAGTTCTTAGTCCGATTCTTGTTTCTAGTCTCAATTAACTTATCCAAATAAACACTCAATTTATTTTATTGATGTTAATATATAGATTAAAGTCCATTTCTGATCCTAAATATATGGTCATTTTACAATTTTTGGCCATAACATTATGTTCATTACCTTTTGTTCCTCAACATTTACGAATCGGTCCATTTTAGTCCAAAAACTGACGGAACCGTTAAATTTTAACGGTCAGCACTATTTTGACCCAATTAATCACTAAACACTATTAATTAAATATTTGAACATGAACCAAAGTCCATTTTGGTTCTAAATATATGGCCATTTTACAATTTTGGTCCTGAACATTATGATTGATAACTTTTGGTCATTTTCAATACTAACTTTTTTCTTCTACCATATTTGATTAATTAATAATCTTTTTAATAACTATATTTAGCATTATTTAAGTTATAATTTTTTAAAATTTCATTTTTTTGCTTATGCAACATATTTAATTAACTTAAACAAATTTAATTAGTTTTTCGAAAATGAATAAGTTAATTAGTAAGTAAATAAATAAATTAAACTTTGAACTCATTCAAACTCGAAATTTCTTCGATACTCAGCTGCATTTTACAGAATAGGTTGTTTGCATGGAGATTTAGAACTACCAATTTCTTCCATTTTCTAAAATCGTCTGAAACTTCACCGGCTAGATTGTTCATAGAAATATCGATACCAAATACAAAGACTCAATCGCCTGAGGCATCACACCGGAACAAAAAATATTTATTCAGGCCAGATTTAATATACAAACTCTCAATCATATATAAATATGGGCTATAATTACACTAGTGATGTACTTTTTTTAGAAATATTTATTCTGGTCCTTTCTACCTGAAAACATGTGCATAACAAGATTGAGAAAATAGTGTGGTCAAATGATTTGACACTTAAAAATGGCGCAATCTCAATGTTGAGGACTAAAAGCTATCTTAATGTTAGCAATAATTATTATAAAAATTATTAATTAATCAAATATGGTAAATGAAAAAACTTAGTGACACTAAAAATGGACCGCTTCGTAATGTTGAAGACAAAAAGCTATCAAACATAATGTTGTGGACCAAAATCGTAAAATGACTATATGTTTAGGATTAAAATGAACTTTAGTCTAAGTTTTATTATTCAGTTAATAGTGTTCAAGTGATTAGTTGGGTCAAAATTGTGTTGACCGCCAAAATTTAAAAGTTCCGTCAGTTTTTGGACTAAAATGGATTGATTCGTAAATGTTGAGGACCAAAAGATAACGAATGTAACGTTATGGACCAAAATCGTAAAATGGTAATATGTTTAGGACCAAAAAATAATTTTAGTCTAATAGATTAGTATATACAGGGTGAGTTATTATTAGTCCCCTTCTTATCGTTAGTTAGTCCACTATACTGCATGTATAAAATTACTACATTCTCTTTGTAATATTGCCAGTGTTGTTAGGGGCGCGGGGCGCACCAGGGCGATGGGGCGCGCGCCCCAAGAATCGGGGCGCACTACTCTTGTACAAGATGTTTAAATGGGGATATATGCATGTGTAAAAACATAGTATAAATGCATAAGTATAAAAATATAAGTATAAATGCAGATTAATTAATGTTTAAATATAAATGTATAGGTATCAATGCAGAGATATAAATGCAATGCACAGATATAAATGCAATGCAGAGATATAAAAGCATAGGTATAAATGAATTTTAGAATATCCATGCTGACATATTAATGGCGAAAATGGGAGTAAAACATGCATTAATGAGCATTTATGTTGTCAACCAAATTAAAGATGGAGAGAGAAAGACATTGGGAGGATAAAACTGCCCCATCCTCTCCCCTGCCTCGCCCCTGCACCCTAGTAGCGCCCAAGCCGCCCCAGCCGCGCCCCTGCATCTAGCTCGCCCCAACCACCTTGGTGCGATTTCAGCCTCGCCCCGTGCGCCCTGCGCCCCAGGCGCGCTTTTAACAACAATGAATATTGCTCCACTAAAAAAAAAAAAACTCGAACATCCGAGATTCGAACCTAGGTTCATTTCATTTGTTTGTTTGTGAGTATAGTAAACTAGACAACAAATTCAATAATTTTACACAGACACAGGGGGACTACCAGACTAACAATAAGAAATGGGCTAAGTTGAACCTCTTTCTATATATATAACGCGAATTCATATTGTGACCCAATCAGCTTACCTCAAATATAAAACTGAAACAGAATCTCAAGAAAAGTTGAACATGTGCAATCCTTTTCAACCTCTATTTAGGTAGTTCTGGTAGAGCTAATTACACTGATAATAAATTTAAAAAATCAGATATGCTTCTCCCTATCTCATATCCTTCATATGTAAGCCCCCAAATTCTCATCTCTACACACAATGATCTCATATTTTTCCCTACACAGTATACATCTTCCCCGAGGTCCAACATCTAGCAACCACCTAGATATTGACTTAATGGTTGCACTCTAAATTTCATCTCCCCTTTTTCTCAGAATTCTGGTAGATCAATAAACCAAACTGAGAAATTTTTTGTTTGTTTGGTTGGGCTAATATGTATTCAGTGACATAGGGCTGCAAATGATATAGAAGCAGCCACCCATGAAAGAGTGTGTAATTGCGAGCACGCTTTGTACTCAACAATTCACTGATTGAGAGCACTTAGTGAGTAATAATTCACTAATTGAGTACTTTTAAAATGTTTTCAATCTTTTTGGCTCGGTCCGGTTTTGCACTGAACCAACAGAATCTCTCACTCCTACAATCGCCTTAAACATATAACTAAAAGCATGGTTTTGGACAAGTGGAAAGTACTTTTATGCATACTGAAAGAGATATGTCTAGATCACCTTAAATTTGAGTTCCAAAATATCAAATGAAAAAAACAGATAACAAGGCCAGACCTCTTCCTTGGACGTGGCACACTTCCTTTTGGGTTTTGTTTAGATACTTCAACAGATCGGGCTTTATCTTGTGAAGACATAGGTCTACATTGAGAAGGCAATGTCTGCCAAGACCATAAAGTTAGCAGTTAAACACTTAAATACAGAGAAAAACACCTAAAGTGATTAGGATCTATAAAAGGTCGGTGATTACCCCGATATCTTCTTTTAGGTCCTCAGAAATAACAGTCTTTCTCCTGCTTTTCTTCACAGGAGATACCTTCGTCAAAGACCCTTGCCCTTTCTCAGAGCGGCTCTGTATTCCATCAGGATGCTATCATATTAGCTGGTTGGTCATAATCATTGAGTAAAGTGCTTAGGATCTATAAAAGGTTGGTGATTACCACGATATCTTCTTTAAGGTCTTCAGAAACAACAGCCTTTCTCCTGCTTTTCTTCACAGGAGATACCTTCATCAAAGACCCTTGCCCTTTTCCAGAGCGGCTCTGTATTCCATCAGGATGCTATCATGTTAGCTGGTTGGTTTTAGATTTAGAGTCAGTGGCAAGAGTTATTAATTACAGCTAATGAGAAAATGATCATAATTCATAAGCAAGGAAATCAGAGAGAAGTGTAACTACCACATGAATAAAAAGGATTGCATCTTATTGGACTATGGTTTCCTGGGTATTGTAACTGCACTATTGTCTCATTGCATTTATTATTTATAACCTTTACCGCAAAATTATTAACAGGGTTTACAAACCAAATGTTGAAAAGTGGGCATAATGGATAGTGATCTAAAAGAGAACTGCTTTCTCTTTTATCAGGATGCAGAAGATCAATACCAAACCAATAATTTGAATGAAAACCCTTAAAGATACATGCGTATATTCAGGATCCAAATAAGAGACAATATTTACAACTTAAAGACCAAAAATGAAATTTTTCTTAGTTACTAATTGCAATGAAATCAAGGTCAATTAATTATTACCTTTACAAAGATATCTCGAGTCTGATCCTCATCCTCTGACACAACAATCATTCCTTCACTAGTAGGCTCTAAAGCTTTATTCGCTGAAACTCCTTCATTTCTTTTAGATTCTTTCTTAGTTTTACTAGGCTTTGGAGAAATGGAATCGCTGATATTTTCGCCTGCAGGCTTGGGTAACAAACCCTTCGAGATTTTGGTTTTTGCTGGACAATTAATGTTCTTATTTTGTTTAGAAAGATACTTCATCGACCTCCAATCAATCAACATCCAGAAAGGATCATAGCCCTCCTCTGCTTTCTTTAGAGAACTTGGTCTTCGAATTCTTTTTCTCCCAATATGCAATTCTTCTGGTTTCTGTTCCTGTTGCATGTGCATTGCTTTGCCTAATTTATCAGGATCATCAAAACAATGAGATATCATCCCTTGATTTTCATTGCAATTCTCATCATTTTTGGAATTTTGAGTTTCATTGCCCTCCATTAAATTACATAAATCAGCTTCTATTGCTAATCCATCTTCCCCGGGACATGAAACATTTTCAACAGTATCATTTGGGTCCTGCAAAAGAAAAAAAATGGTGGCAAAAGCAGATCATCATATTCACTCTGAGAAAATCAAACAGTTCAAGTATTTTGTTAATTGTGTGCTACTATGACATTTATCATATTTAGTTAACAGTTCAAGCCTTTCTGTGGTAAAAGATAACAATAGCAGAAATTACAAAAGATATTTAGGAAATTCTACTAATATCGACCATATATGGCAAGTGAATAGCCTCAAGCCAGAGTTAGAAATTGTAAGAAATAGATTTATATATATGGAATATATTGTAGAGGAAGTCAGAGCTTTCCTAGTTCTGTTAGGACTCTTGTGTATATATAGGTGCTTTGATCAGTTGATGAATATAGACAAAATTTCCCCAACATCATGTTTGTACCTTTCATTTGACAGAAATATTTGACCGCTAAATTCAGTATGATAGTTGCTTATCCCAGGCATAAAACCAAACCATGCATTTCATGGAGATCGTTAATTTAAGCCATGTATGTTGTATAACAGGTCCGGAAGACCAGGATAATGCACCATCTGCACCTCATTCTAGGAATAATCTACAAAAACTGAGTTAAAGAACCTTTCCTTTTAGAATCAATATAACAAAAAGGCACCAACTCTACCCTTGGTCAATGGTATTGTCAGGGAACGGAATCATGCAAAAACAATAGTCATCACTTTCTAGTCGAGTTGTACAAGTAATGCAGTAGCATGATAATGAAAGCACTTAAAAGGTTACTGCATATGATAGTACTAAATGCAATATCCTGCCAACGGGAATAGACATCCCATAACTACCTATACCCAATTTCTTATCTTTTCAAGTTGTTATCGTCATTCCTTACAGCCTAGCCTTGCCTTATAAAAATCAATCTTTTACTCAAGATTGTATCTTCTTACTGGTCCAAAAAATGTTGTTTTTAAAGCTTTTGCATTTTCTGAAAGCATTTGATAATTTAGAGGAGCAACAAACTTTCTCTTTTTTCATGAAGTCCCAAGCTATAAAAGGCATCGTCTAGAGCAAGACGCTGAACATGATAATGAGATTAAACTCTTGGATCAGGGCAGGTTACACGCAAGACATATGCGTCCTGTTGTTTCAGACTTCCAGGCATCATGTCAATGGTCTTTGGAATCTAGTTTTAGACCGTTAGTTACAAACTGATGACCTATTGACTAAATATAAAAGAAAAGAGATAGAATATCTTCCCCAGACTAGATTGACAGGGATAGAAACATGCTGGTTTTTAAAAAAAATCAATTTACTTGACTGACAAACATATAGTTCGTATTGAACTCCAAGTACTTCAATCACCTTCAAAGGCATACATATGTTTCCAAAATTTTCATGAGCAAAAATCATGAACTGAGTTTTCAACTTATCCCAGATACTATGTCTCGTGACAAATTCAAATTATGGTTTGTGTATTACGAGTCAAAAGTCCTTGTAGGAGTGAATTCATTGAAGACTATACATGTGGATGACATAAAGTCCTAATATGCCACACAAACAAAACCTAGTAATCATTTACCACAAACGCTAGTGACCGACATCTCACAGCTGTACAACCAACAAGGCGGGGTTAGGACCTAATCTGCAGGGGAGGGAATTAGAAGGGTGAGCTGTATAGCTCAGCAGGATATTCAAATATTATAATATAATTTACAAGATTAAAGTAATATTACCTAACTTAAGTATGCAAATTGCAACATAAGGAATCTAGCTGGTTTCTTTGACCTCATAAAACTTCAGTCAAGTCAACAAGGTAAGCATGGAATTTTATTTACCACACATAAATGACAGCAACAGCTAAGCTTTGGCATTGTCTACTAATCTGCTTCAAGTTAAACTACGGGAAAAAAATGTAAATCTGGTAAGGAGACAAACCATGATTTGCTTTTGGGTTGTATCCTGAAAAAGTGATACAACTACTTCAGCATATTCCTCAATAGGAACATCTAAACATCTTACTGCTTCTGGAAGATATGTCTTGAGGACAGAAGAGCAATTCTTCAATGTGTTCCCCGCTAGCTTGAAAGAAACTGGCGCAACATTCTGAACCAAAAGAACAATTCATTTCAAAAAGCCCTGGAGACAGTAATATGGCATGCAAATCGTTGAAACTTAAGATAGAATTACCTGATTCCCCTTTCTCAAATTATTAAGAAGGATCTTAACAAGCACCATTGAAAACTCATCATTGTCCTCATTGTTATGAATGATTGTTGTCATTATTTTCTCCATACTTATGAAAACTTCATAAGGATGTTTGGTTCTAAAGTAAGAAAACAAAATATATCAGTGGTAGACATAAGTAAATACAAAACCAAATCAAAATATGCGAGTTTTTCTAACTTTGCAACTTTTTTTTTTCTTAAACACTTAGCCAGGTGAACTTTGAATAATTTGCTAGGAATCTTATTTTCCAAAATTTCAACATCATCTATTCATGTGAATTGCAAGAACATTTTTCTTTGGAAAGTGCAGGAACAGGAAGTCATGAGCTTCTTCATAATTATTATACACACACACACAAACACACACAAGCATGAACCAGAGAAGAGTCGCATCAAATAGAGAGCAGCAGTTAGCAGTGCCAGGTGTACAATAAGAAATGGGTGGAAATTAATTTGATGGCAAGTTAGACAGTTTGCATTTAAGTATGAGTCCATAAAAGGAAGGAGTTAGGATTTTATCGTCATACTGAATCTTATAAATACATAATCTTTTTAATCTGGACCTCTGTATCTCTCTCTTTCATCTGATATCCTCTAAATTTCTGTTGTCTAATCAAATCTTCTGAGATTCAGACGAAATTATTCATTGAACGGATTCTCAACTTAAGGATTTGTCACATAGGAAATAATTTCCCAAAATATTTTTAGAAATGTACTAAGTCAAATGGCAAAGTACAACTTTTGGGAAGTCAGAGTATTAATAAAAACTAGTTCAGATAGCAAAGTATAAGAACTAATGAAGTTTTTTGATTGGTTATTGTAATTACCCCTAATATATATGATAGGGAAATACAAGGCAAAAAGAATCCCATAGAATATAGATGTTCTTTGAGGGAAGCATAAATTATAGATTACTCCCACTAGTTTTCTCTGGATAAGCATCAACGTTTTAAGAGTTTATCTTTCATTCTATGAGGTCCTGTAATTTATTGTCAGCTGAAGTCAAAAGACCAAGGAAAGCCATGCTTAAGAGTCACCACCAGTACATGTAAATAAGACTTTGGACTCTAATTGATATACACTGTCTATAGCATCTTGTTTACGCTGCATTTTCCACTTTTACCAATGTATACTCCTGAAGTGCCTACTCGTCAAAGTTAAGAAAGCACTAGACATACACTGGATTATTATAATATTATCTACATCCTCTGCTGGTAATAAGATGCATTTATTCACAACTACCTGAACCTAGAATAAATGATACAAATTGTAATAGCCTAAGGCTGTGCAAGTCACAATTTGATCAGTTCACTAGAAGTAAGAAACAAATATTCATTCAGTACTGGCTACCATGTCAAATACCGAAAATTCATAGTGAGGGAGAACTTTTATAGAAGAACTAAGTAAATGATAAGCTGTATTATAGGGTCATTTGATTGAGTTTTGAAATTCCTTCTGTTGCCAAGGGAATAATGTCTAGACAGTTTCACCATGAAATTCTGGAAAGTTTTGTATTCTACCATGTAAAACAAACCTATAATATCACTACCAAAATCATTTTCTATAGGAATTAGCAAGGTTTAAAAAAGCTATAGAGGCGCACGCAATGAGGCGCGCCTCATTGCATTGCGGTACCCGGCGTTACAGGGCGTGCGTTTTTTATAGGGTTCATGAGGCGTGCGTTTTTTGGGATGAGGCGCACGCAATAAGGCATGCACGCCTTATTGCGTATGATGCGCACGCAACAGGGACTGCTATTTTAATGGGAGCAATGTCAGCCTTGCTTTTTTGTCCAGCCTGCACACTAGATTAAAAAAAGCGCCGCCTAGCCTACTATTTGTTTCTTGTTCAATCTGCACACACTAGCCTCATTAAAAAAGTACCACCTGCCTAGCTTTATTTCTATTTTTTAGATGATTATAAAATATGACTGTTTTATTTTATTTCTATTTTTATTTTAATTATATCAATCATTTTATGTTTTATTTGCTAAATGAATTGTTCTAGCATTGTGTATTTAATTATGA
>JAYDZE010313272.1:0-18441 GCA_034509125.1 Monilaria moniliformis | reverse complement strand
GCTGTTTGAACATGAGACTTGTGGGATTTAGTAATGTGAGCAAAATCAGCGGCATCAAACGACATTGTGTCTGTAGCACCACAATCGAAGATCCATTGTGGATCTTTATTTCTACTTCCTGAAATTGTACACATAGTAGAAATATTGTCCAAAACAGTAAACCTGTTAGAGCAATGGATATTAGCATGATTGTCCTCGATTTTTGCATAAATGGAAACCTGGGGGGCAGAATGTGATTTTCGCACACTTTGGTGACTAGTGTGTAGAATGTAATTATGGTTGGGTGCTTTCTGTGATAAGGGCAAATATGGAGGGCTATTTTGCAATTGAGGTTTGTTATTTATACCTTCCTCCCCTCCCCATCGTGCAGCCCTAGCCGCTCCAATCTGCTTCTCATTCTTCGCCGCACTGGTTCCGTCCCACTGCCCATTACCGTGATGGAGGCCGGCGGTGCTGCCTGGTGCCTCTGCATTGCTGGTGGTGCCACCTCCTCCGACCACGGCGACGGCTTTTGTTCCATGACTATCGGGCTTTCCCCGTCTCGTCTCCTCCCACCAGTCGGGAAAACATTTCAAAAGGCACGTTTCCTTTGCGTGCCGCTTTTTACCACAATGAGAGCAGATTAATTTGGTTTTGTCTTCGTTCTTTCGGCCGTTCCATTGTCCGCGTGGTTGGTATGGTGGCGGCCCGTGGCTGAAGTGGCCTCTGTCTTTGGCCGCCAGCCCGGTCCCGATGCCACTGCTCGAGGCGGATTTCTTTCCTTCTAGTGCTACTGATCGAAGGATCTCTGCGTTTGTGGTCTCTCTCCTTACCATAGCATACACATTGGTTACTGAGGGCAACGGATCTCTTTTGACGATATCCTTTTTGACTGGTTTATATTGCTCATTTAGGGCTACAAGAAATTGGTACAATCGATGAGTTTGAACCAATCGATTGTGAATCTCCATGTCTTCTGGATACTTCATTGGATTTGGTTCCCTGCGATCTATATCATCCATAATTCCTGGAACTTGCTCCACAGTTCCTCAAGAGTATTGTCCCCTTGTCTCATAGTATTCGCCTTTCTGTGCAGGTCGAACACTTGAAGCGAGTTTGATCCGCTTCCGAACATTGTTGCGAGTCCTTCCCATAACTCGTAGGTTGTTGGATATTGTGAAACTCCGTTCACAAGGCTTGGGTTCAAATTTTTGATGACCCAGGAGAACAATCTGTTATCGGTTTGTTGCCAACGGGCAAACTCTTGAGTTGTGTCGGGGGGAGGTTTTGTTACTCCAGAGATGTGAGACGTTAATCCTCGTCCCCCGATCTCTCTTTTCATGAGTTCAGTCCACAACGGGTAATTATCGCCGTTGAGTTTGAACCCAACATCGATTGGTTCAAGGCTAATGGTCGGCTGAGGTTGAAGGTTTAGGGTACTACCCAAGCTCTGGCGTAGTAGTTTCATGAATTGCACGGTTAATTCATCAGGCATATTTTCTGATTCTGACATGGCTTGGTTCTGGTTGTAGGTTGCTATGTTCGATTTTAGTTTGAAGGTCGGGAGAGGTATTGGACAGTGATGAATTTTTTCTGAGTCCCCATATAATTATCAACCTGCTCTGATACCATCTTAAGATTGGTAATCGAGAGAGGAGACATTGGGAAGAGATAATTTCATTGATATGTTTTAGGGTTTACATCTTTTCTTTTATAGGAATACATATTCTAAGTATGGAAAATAAATAGAAGGAAACAAATAAAAGATTTGATTTACATTCCATTCCTCTAACTTTCTCTCTTTATTTGACAAGAGAAAAACTATAACTTTTTGTATTAGCCTTCAATGAAATTATTTCTAATGTTATCTATTCGACTCTTGTAGGATGGATCTTGAAATATACGAAAGATCTCCCTCCATACCCCATATATGACTTTCATCAAATACCGCTTTTCGCATAATTTATATGTATATATAAAATGAGTATGGAATTCAGCTTACTAACTTTTAATTGCGGTGTACATCCCAGCTACTATATGTTGCACCTTGATAGAAAATTGAACACACACAGTGAGTAGTCAGACAGTGCGTTGATTGGAAGCAGGTAACGCCAATGAATGCAGCAATAGCTGCAAAAGACAACATTTCATGCCTTCCTTAATCAATTAAATCAAATAAATAATTAATCTAAAATAATCTCAGCCAAAAAAATGCTCTGATAAATCACATGTAAACGCTAAAGGAGTTGTTGAAATCACGCCAACCTCATCCACACCATCACATGACTAAGCTATACCTATGCATTTGTGCCAGTTTCGCTCTATATAAACCCTAACAGTTTCCACCATAACCACACCACAAAAATGTCCCTCTCTTTCCTTTCTTCCTCTCCAGGTCCAACATTTTTGCTGTTACTCTTCGTTTTAGCTTCAGCCGGAGCTGAAACTGTTCCCAAAAAAATCGGCAATGGCTACCGCTTAATCTCCATCCAGGAGTCCTCCAATGGCGGCCTCGTCGGCTTACTTCAACTCAAGCAGAAGAACAACATCTACGGCGCGGATATCCCCCACCTGCAGCTCTCCATCAAGTAAGGATTTATAATTGGTACTCAATTTCTTTAATCAATGGCGGATTTTCCTACATTGTGACCTAATTAATAAATTTTCTCAGGCACGAAACCGGTAGCCGTTTGAGAGTCCACATTACCGCTGCGGAGAAGCAGAGATGGGAGGTTCCGTACAATCTGCTGCCGCGGGAGAAGCCTCCGCAGTTAAAACAGGCGCTCGGCCGTTCTAGGAAGGACGCCTACGACGCGCTAACGCCGTCGGAATACGTCGGAACGGAGCTTATTTTCGCCTACACGATGGATCCTTTCACGTTCTCGGTGAAACGGAAATCCAACGGCGAGATTCTCTTCGATTCCCGCGCGGAAGCATCCGATCCGTACAGTGATTTGGTGTTCAAAGACCAATATCTGGAAATCTCGACTAAATTGCCTAAAAATGCTGCTCTGTATGGTTTGGGGGAGAACACGCAGCCACACGGGATTAAGCTGTACCCTAACGATCCGTACACTCTGTACACGACGGATATTTCGGCCATTAATCTGAATGCGGATTTGTACGGCTCGCACCCGGTGTACATGGACCTGAGGAATGTTGGTGGAGAAGCGAGCGCTCACGCGGTTCTGCTGTTGAACAGTAACGGTATGGATGTTTTCTACAGGGGTGATTCCTTGACGTATAAGGTTATTGGGGGTGTTTTTGACCTTTACTTCTTCTCCGGCCCGACGCCGCTGGCCGTCGTCGATCAGTACACGGCGTTTGTTGGCCGCCCGGCAGCGATGCCGTACTGGGCTTTCGGTGAGTTTTTATCAATTTTTGAATTATTTTTTTTATTTCCCTGTTTGTGTTTCCATTTTCAATTCTGTTTGTCTTGTTGGGATATTGATATGTGTGCTTATTCCGATATTAGCAGTTTGTGATTGGTGTGCATTTATGGCCTTTAATTAGGTGATGTATAATGTGTTAGATAATAAATAGTATAGAATTTATATTAAAATAGTGATTATTGATTTTTTGGCGGTGGAGTTGGTCTAATGAGCTAGGATTGCCGATTTTATGATTAGAAGATAATATGAATTGAGTTGGATATTACTTTTTAGATTGAATTATTTGAAGCTATAAATATGAGATTTCTTTTGCTATTATTTTATTTTAAAAAAGGGATGCTTCACCTACTCTAGATTATGTTAGCACTAGAATTTTTTTATCAAACTTTCTCTCTCTAATGCCCATACTAGGACGTTAGGCATGAACACCATATATAGACGAACATTAAATTCCTTAGCTAAACATGACCAGTTGCAGTTAGGACCACATTTTGACTGTGACCTATGTTAATGAGGAGAATGATTGGAATAGTTTTTTTTTTTTTTTTTTTAAATAAAAAAGTAAATCTTTGTGTAAGCATTTACTAATTACTGTCTTCGTCTCCAAAGTTTTGTGGAAAGTAAATTTAGGAGGTTAGAACTTGATGGTTTCAAGATTGAATAGAGTAAAAAACAAATATGTGCATATGATTAAGCTAAATATTTTATGATAGTGTAGAAGCACTTTATCGAAAAATCTTGGCTATATCTAATCATTACAAGATATTAAACAATTCTAAGTACGTGGAACTATTTCTTTCTATCAACATGTCACGACACCTTATGGCAGGTCATTTTTACACACGTCACCGATTACATACACTATCTTATTTTAGTCTCATTTACATAAATTATCTTCATGCTTCCGAAATTTGTTTTTTCCCCTGTTTCTATATGCTGCATATATTCATATTTCTGCAATCTGTTTTCTGTAATTATCATTTTTCCATAATTTCACACTTAACAGCACCGTTTTCTAGATAGGAATTTCTTGAAATAGGCTTAAATAAATTGCTATTTTAATATGATTGGAGTAATTTTCTTCCAGACAAGTTAGCATTCCGAAGTTGAGAGTTTCGAACTAAAACACTTATACCCATGTGAGAGAATCATTTATCGTACTATTCCAATATATACTTTCTCAGCAAAGATCTTTTGTCCATGACCATGACCCTCCCAAAAATCTCTAGGCCCACACAAACGCATGCATCTCCTGTTGTTTTTCTACTTTCATCATTCAATAGTAATAAAGGTGCTCAACACCTCTTATTTTCTAAAATGATATTCAAATATCTTATTATTTCTCTATTATCGGAACAAATCTTTATCCGCATTAAATATATTAAGAATATCACCACTACTCAGAGGAATCTCACCAAACAAAAGGTGGGTAGCTTTACCAAATGTTGGCAAAAGCCTTATCCTCACATCCCATTTTCCAAGTGGACCATATTTTCTTTCATACTAAGATGGGCTTGCTTCAAGTTGCTAAATCCAGCCGGCTCAATGGGCCGGCCTGACTTGACCCAAAACAAAAATAAAGTCTTTGAGTTTTATATGGAACGGGCTTAGCCTTACGTATTCATTGATGCCAAAAAAATCAGACCAGACCCGCTTTGGTCGAACGATTACATGGCCCAATGGGAATGGGCCGGGCAGAACAATTTGATTCCTGTAGCTTTGCTTGCCAACTCTAGAAGGCATAATTGTTGGTTACAAGCTTATTGTTAATAATTTTCCTTTTGTTCTTTCTCATTATTAATTCTTGACAGATGAAATTCAATCTATATTTTGTGTCCGATCCTGTGCATAATATATATGAATGTCCATGTAACTGAAGGGATGAAACGTTTTTTGTGCAGGGTTCCATCAATGCAGATGGGGATACCACAACTTATCAGTTGTAGAAGACGTCGTCGACAGCTACAAGAAGGCAAAAATCCCACTCGACGTGATATGGAATGACGACGATCACATGGACGGACACAAGGACTTCACTCTCAACCCTCACAACTACCCTCGCCCCAAGCTGCTAGCATTCTTGGACAAGATCCACGCCCAGGGCATGAAGTACATTGTCATCATAGACCCCGGGATCGGCGTCAACACCACCTACGGTGTCTACCAACGCGGCCTTGCCAACGACGTCTTCATCAAGTACCACGGCCAGCCCTTCCTCGCCCAGGTCTGGCCTGGAGCTGTCAACTTCCCTGACTTCCTCAACCCCAAAACAGTCGAATGGTGGGGTGATGAAGTCCGTCGTTTCCACGAGCTTGTTCCCGTTGACGGGCTCTGGATCGACATGAATGAGGCCTCCAACTTCTGCAACGGCCTATGCACAATCCCACAGGACAGGATCTGCCCGAACGGGACTGGACCAGGCTGGGAGTGCTGCCTCAACTGCAAGAATATCACCAGCACGAGGTGGGACGACCCGCCCTACAAGATCAACGCATCAGGCATACAAGCACCTATAGGCTACAAGACCATAGCAACGAGTGCTTATCACTACAATGGCGTGTTGGAGTATGATGCTCACAGTTTGTATGGCTTCTCACAGTCCATAGCCACCCACAAGGCACTGCAGGGGCTGCAGGGGAAGCGCCCGTTCATTCTAACTCGCTCCACCTACGTTGGATCAGGGCATTATGCCGCGCATTGGACAGGGGACAACAAGGGGACATGGGAGGATTTGAAGTACTCAATCTCCACTATGCTCAACTTTGGCATATTTGGAGTTCCAATGGTGGGATCAGACATCTGTGGATTCTACCCTGCTCCAACAGAAGAGCTCTGCAATCGTTGGATTGAGCTCGGGGCCTTCTACCCCTTTTCAAGAGATCATGCAAACTTCTACTCGCCAAGACAAGAACTTTACCAGTGGGAGTCAGTTGCAGAGTCTGCAAGAAATGCTCTAGGCATGAGGTACAAGCTTCTGCCTTATCTGTACACGCTCAGCTACGAGGCTCACACGACAGGCGCTCCCATAGCCCGTCCCTTGTTCTTCAGCTTCCCAAACGAGGTCAAACTATATGATTTAAGCACCCAATTCCTGCTGGGGAGCAATATGATGGTGTCCCCAGTTCTTGACCCGAACAAGACGACCGTGGAGGCAGTATTCCCTCCCGGCAGCTGGTACGACATGTTCGATCTTGCAAAGGTGATCGTGTCGAAAGAATCGAGCCCCGTCTTGCTGGATGCGCCACTGCACACGATCAACGTGCATTTGTATGAAAACGCCATAATCCCAATGCAACAAGGAGGGTTAATATCTAAGGAAGCAAGAACTACGCCTTTCACGCTTGTTGTTGCCTTCCCGCTCGGAGCCAAGGAAGGGAAGTGCGAGGGGAGGCTCTTCCTCGACGATGATGAGCTGCCGGAGATGAAGGTGGCAGCGCGGTCATCAACCTACGTGGAGCTGTATGCCAAGGTTAGTAATGGTGCGGTGAAGGTGTGGTCGAAGGTTCAAGAAGGCGAGTTTGCTTTGGAGAAGGGTTGGATTGTGGGGAAGGTGGCTGTGCTTGGGTTGGAGGGTAGTGCTGCTAGCGCCGTCGAGGTTGAGGTTGATGGGAACGCGGTGGCGGATGCTTCTGCTGTGGAGGTCAGCACGTCGGAGCATCGGATGGCAGTGGGGTTGGCGGCGGAGGGGAAGAGGAAGCATGTGATGGTGGAGATCGGAGGGCTGGAGTTGCCTGTGGGGAAGAAATTTGCTATGACGTGGAAGATGGGAATCAAAGGCTGAGGATTTTCATTCTTCATATTTGCTGGATTATTGTGCAATTAATTCATCTCCAATTTGTTATGCTGAGAGATCTTGATATTGAGTAGTGAATCGAGGTTGTGAATGGGGAGGAGATGATGGTGGAACTTTTTACATCCCACTCCATTCAAACGCTTGAACACTTGATTTTATTTTCTGGAATCAAATGAGAGTTGCCTATAATGTACCAGTATTACTGACACTGTAGTGAATGTTTGTTATGGATGAATAAAGATTTGGTGAATAAATTTACTACAATAAGTGATTGGAGCCTTATATTAATTTATTATACAAGATAGATTTTCATGCGATTGGCTGCCTGTGCTTATAGCAATTTTCTCAATATAAATGGCATTCCATTAAAGAAGTGTAACCTGTCCACTTTTTTTATTTTTTGAAATTGCAGACAGTAAAATTTCAAGTAAAAAAATAAATGTTAGGTCATTTTTGCAATCAACCCAAAGGTTGTGCAATAAAGTGTAATTGACGAGCTACATATAATTTCACAAAACATGGTCGAACATCCACTTACGAATCCAACAATCCAAGTCATATTATCAATTTCGAAAATTTTGAATGTTGGATTCAATTTTTTTTTAAATAGCAGCAAAGCAATTCTTTTATCACCAATATTATCAAAATCTTTTCACAACACATCACTTTCAGTTGAAATTCTCGAGAAATGCAGACACAATACATCCCTACGCAACTTGCAGTGACCAAGATATACCAATTAATGCATTACAAATAAAAGAAGACAATACGAATTTGAATTTTGGATTGAAATTCCATTTTCCACCTTTAGATGTTACGAGGATTATTCAAATATAGGTTTGTGGATTATAATTATTGTTTTTTATACTCTAGGCTAAGTTGATTGATTCAAAGCTGAGAATATACTAGATTCATATACTTCTGAATCTTATTCAATCTTGAATCTTGGATATCATGTTTTCTTACACCCACACACACTTTTATATGAATTGGGTTTTAATTTTTTCTATGCGGCAGATGTAGTTGTCGTATGGGCACCACCGGTTTTAAGAATTTCACAAACAGAGAAATGGGGACTCACCAACAAGTGTCAAGAAGCTAGAAGCATTTTGAAATATTAATGTATATTAAATTGTTTTCATGTAGCCAGTGGCGGATCCAAAGAGGGCGGGAGGGGGCGACCTTCCCGATGGCTAACTTTCCCTTAACATCACCGGTAAACCGACATGGTTGCCCCTCCCCCGATGACCGAATATGTCTTTATTGCGGCTCGGAGTTTGAAATTTTGCTTCTCTGAAAAAAAATAAAAAAATTGAAGAAATCGTATGTGCTAGGATCCGTCGTTGTTGCGACTCGAAGATTGAAGAAAACGTCGTGCAAATATATGTTCTGAAGCCACTGAATGAGACTTTTCAACCGTAGCTCTTGGATTACGCCCCTCAATTTTTAAGTTCTGGATCCGTCACTGCATGTAGTAGTTCAGTTCTTCAAGATATAACAGGGTGATGTAGTCGCTAGCTAAAGGACTTTAGATGGTAGTGTGATAAGCATTCTGAGATCTAAAAAGACCACGATCCATGCTCTAAATCTACGTACGCAAAAATTAATCAATAAATTAGTATGTAAAAATATATAGTTGGGTATCTGCTTGTACAATTTAAGGATGACTCGGAATTAATGCTCCTGAACTATTCCACGGTCAATCCCATGCTCATACCACTCATATTCCAAATATCGTTAATAGTTAAACCGATTTTTTAAATTCTCCAAATTCTAGAGATTGGACCAGAATCTTTTTATATCCTTCATGAGTTTAGGGGTCAAGTCTCTTACTGCGACAAAGTCACCAGGTTCATGATTCTGCAGATCGTGACCAATCTCCCAACCCCATGAATAAAGAAGTTCAAAATTGAAACTCCCTTACTTTAGGGCCCATTGGAAAACAATAGACATAGATAGCATCAAACTCCTAAAATAATATGAATAGATAATATTATTATGATATACTAGGATTGGATCATTTGAACTATTTAATATTGTGTTTGTATTAATTAATTGGGGTATAGGAATATGATAAATAGAAGGATTATAACTAAAATATAAAATATAAAAAAATTAGGATTCTTTTTTATAATTATATAAAATGTACATTGAGGACAAACAAAACAATAGTATTTTTTGTGAGAGTATTTTGAAATTTTTGTATTATAATTAGAGGATAATTAAATAATCAACCTAATTTTAGGGTGATAAAATAATCATTCAATTATATGATTAACTGCAGTTTGAATTATCAATTATGGTCCTAATTATTCAAACTAACATTTGATTAAGTTGTTCCTTACAGAATTAGCTAGTTCTTACATGTTCCAATCAAATATATAGTGTGCTATGTGTCAAATTATTGACTGTGATCTCAGCAACATATTTTTTTTAATCATGATGATTATTAGCTAATTAACATTTCTATCAAAATATCTATAGATTTTTCTTTCAAATTTCTTCTAATTTAGAAATAGTTTCTAAAACTTTTGCTTTTTGATCCATGTTATACAACTTGAACTTTATCCGAAATAAATTTTATGCATGTGCATAAGAACAATAGTGATGAGAGAAGCACATCAAACTTTATTCTTTTTTATGAGAATTATTGAAATATTTTTTGAAAACATTACAGCTAGAATGAATTGAACTTTTGTGTGGAAGAAATTGGTTAAGGAAAATGATGTCAGAAAATGCAAAAACTCAAGCTCTTTTATGTTCAATGCGGTGGATAAATCTTTCTTTCTATTTTGAGTAGGGCTGATTAATCGGTTAACCCGAATCGAAACCGATTTAGATTCGAAACCGAAACGAAACCGATTTAGATTTGGTTAGGCTTCCAACTGGTCGGTTATAACCGATCGGTAATCAGTTAACCGAAAATAACCGAAATAAATTTTAAACTAATTTTAAATCTGGTTATTTCAAATTCGCATTAACTTTAGATTTGTAGGACTAAAAATAATTAGCTCTAGGGTCACCCTACTTTTATAACAACACTTTTTCCCTCCATTTCCTCTCCACAATGGATGTGGGATGAGATGAGATGATAATATGCATAATGCAAAAGCAAAGAGAGCTTTTATAATAACACATTCTTCTTCCCTTACCTCTCCACAACCGATGTGGGATGAGGTGTGCTTAAGGAAAAGCAAAAACCAAATGTCAAAAGGAAGGGTCGAACTCACAACCTTCTGTTTGTAAGCACACTCTCCAACCGCTATGCTACATGCATTTTTAATATAAATGCTACCAAATATATATCTAATATATATATTAATCGATTTTTTTCGGTTAATCGGTTTAAGAACCAAAATCGAACCGAAACCGAAAATTTCGTTATCAGTTAACTAATAACCGACTAACTATTTTACCACCCCTAATTTTGAGAGAGGGTATAGGATTGATCTTTGATTTTTTGTTTTCACATTCTCAATCTTTTTGAAAAATCACGCATTTCATGTTAATGTGTGTGAGAAAAAATATAATATTTTTTTCATGAACTCAATTTGTAATAACAAATTTGATATTGTACATTTCAACAAATTGAATTTACTGTTTTTATTATTAACATTGTCAATCTGATCCATATATCTTATTAATAATCGAAAATGATCAATATACAACTATGATATACCATATGTACATACTATTTTTTATAAATTATACCTGAAAAATAACAAAAAATATAAATTGCTAATGAAGGTTATCCATAACAATTAATTAGTTATTATATGTTATATACATTTAAAATAAATGAAATGTATAATTTGCAAAATGATCTTTTTTTTATTATAGTCGATCTCTTACTATAGCTAATGTAATTTATTCAAAAAAATAACATCTATGTCTATATAGAGAGATGTTAGTACTTATATAGGGCTTAGATCAAGTGAAAATTGAATTTTACATGCTAACGAGATGCATTCGCAATACAAATTACATATGCACAAACAAATATGACCCACGTCACACCCCAACCCATCTGACGTATGCAAATATAATAAACAAAATACAATTAAAAGAATGTAAACATTTTTTTTAAAACCAAGACACTCATATCATATAATAACCAAAAACCAACATTTATAAGGAACATTTGCAATTATTCTAGACCACAGTGGGACCCTCTCACCACTCGATATGCTATACATTTATCTACATTTATAAGGAATATTTTCAAAGTTATATTTAATTATATAGGATCAAGGGCTGTAAATCGAGAAGCGGAGTCAGGTGCTCGAATAGATTATTGTTCTAAATAAGATGTGTATAAATCTCGCTTTTAATTTTATCTGTGTACAACCCTAGCTTCTGATTTTGTATATATTATATGAATTCTTGTGATATATTTGAATTACATGAATAATCGCATTTTGGCAACCTTCTCGTCCTCATCATTTTTGCATATAGATAAATGTATAGCATTTCGAGTGGTGAGAGGATCCCACTGTGGTCTAGAACAATTGCAAATGTTCCTTATAAATGTTGATTTTTGGTTATTATATGATATGAGTGTCTTGGTTTAAAAAAAATGTTTACATTCTTTTAATTGTATTTGTTTATTATATTTGCATACGTCAGATGGGTTGGGGTGACAACTTATGAACTAGAGATGAAAAAATAAATACTATAACATATGAACAAATATATTCAACTAATGTGATTGTTCATTAATCATGTATTACTACAATGTATAGTTCATAACATGTTCATAGATTTTATGCACGTGTTACTACATTAATCATGTGTTACCACATTGATTAGTAATTATTAAAATTATATTAATTATTGAAAATAAAAATGAAATTATATACCATACTTATATAGATAAAATTTTAAAGTATTTTTTATGCTTTAAAAAATATAATATAAGAAAGCTAATATAAATATATAATCATATCACAAAAAATAGAAATACGCTAAATGAGGCTTTTCTGAAAAACATTAGTGTAATTGTATCGTTATGTCCATATATAAATTTCCTTAAGCAAAGATATTCTATACTTTTAAAAAGAGTATTTTATTTTTAAAAAGATATTATAATAATTATATAACAAAAATAAAATATACTAAATAAGATATTTTGAATAAAATAAGAATAATATTATAGTTACATCCAAATATGAAGTTCTATAAACAAATTAATTATAATTATACATATAGCAATATATATGTATATATATTAATGTAATTAATAATTTAATTAATTATCTCCTTTAAAAAATTGAATTAATTATTATTAATGATGATATTTATGAAGGTTTGGGGGAAAAATTGTAAGAAGTGCTGAAGTGGTTTTGGTTTTATATATAATTATGAGTTTCCCCGGTAGAAGGAAAAAATAATGAGAGTCTTTTTATTCTTCTTCCTTATCTATAAAAATTCAAATTTTGATGCCCGAGATTCAATAGAAGTTTGATAGCTTATATTTCTCGGTTTGAATTGTTGCTATCTTCTATTATCTAAAAACAATCAAGTTATTAATAACTGGACGCCTTTTTTCTTCGTTGAATCGATTTGTTACTATTGATTTTGTCCGATTAATTTTATAAGAAAGCTATCCCATCTAGCCAAGCTGGAAAAAATAGAAAAATCGATTACATAGAAATGAGCTAATAAAAAAGAATAAAGACTCAAAAATGAGGATTCAGACTCTCAAATTTATCCGATGTTATTATAATAATAATAATAATAATAATAATAATAATAATAATAATAATAATAATAATAATAATAATAATAATAATAATAATAAATTACACCTGCAGTCGACGGTGACTCACCACGCATCACTAGGCGACAAGTGTCAAGTAGCTAGGACACGTGCCATGGATACTTTGGCCGCCACCCAAGATTTTGGCGGGAAAAAGGGGGGGTGGCGGTGGGGCCTTCGCCGCCTTGGCGGGAACACCAAGCAACCCATACCCGGGCCCCACTCCTCTACCTCTCGGCCATTCTCGCAGCCTCACTCTCTCTTTCTCACTCTCACACACACACACACACACACACACAAATACACGGATTTCGAAAAATATCACATACATTTATGGTGGGTATGTCACTATCAAAGAGATTAATATATAAATAAATATTTCCTAAGCTTTTACCTGCTTTTCTATTTTCTAATTGAATGCTGTAAGTAGTATTTCTAGTTTAATTAGGTCTTCAATTTTATATCTTATTCTTTTTGAGGCTTCAATTTTTATATATTGTTGTAACTTTAATACATTTTAAAAGTATATTACGTCTAATACACTTACAAATATGATGTGATATGGAATGTAGGTGCATTGATATTAGTCTATATTGATTTATATTTCTTATTGCAATGACATTCGCGTTCACCATTTTCTGCGATTGGTCTACCCCTTTACAAACTTGTTCCCTTCCCCTAGAGCTTCACAAACATTTTCATTCTTCCCTCACGATCACTGCAATTCCTCCATCTCTATCTTCAATTTAGTAAGTCTTATAAATTCGACTTGTATATTATATAATAATCAAGCAAACTTAAGTCATTGTAATAATTGAATATAGCATTTTTAGCCCTCTTTTTGTCTTTAAAAAGTAGTATGTATATATGAGTATATATATACGCATCTTTCTTTCTAGAACTCTATTCAGTCAAGCTTCAAAACATAAAATAATAAATTAATAATGCATGCGAAAAGATGGTAAGTCTAGTTATAAATGAATATGTGTGTTGCCAGCAATGAAACAGTTGGCACAAGGAATTAAGTGTACTTGTTTTTTCTATAATAAACTGTACGTGTGTTGTCTGCTGGTAGTCTACTTACAAAATCAAATTTTCATTATTTCAAAATTAATATTAATGTTGCATTTGGGATTTTGGAAGAGACGAAAGATGTGAGCTTTCAATTTTAAATTCACTATTTATTATAATAAAAATACTTAAGTTTGGAATTTAAATTCATCAAATTTTATATCTAAAATAAATATTTAAAAATTCAAATAGATGTAAAATTAAGTACCACTCAAACACACACAACATACAAACACAATATATACAATACACACAACTCATAACAAATGCACATAAGCACATAAGGTACACAAAATTACACAACATACACACATTGCACACACACAGCAAACACCACAGTGTACACATACACAACAAACACACATTGCACACACACAAAACCCACAAAGCACACACAATACTCAACACTGCACACACAATACACACACTGCACACAGACACATGACTCACACATGACACACACAACACATACACTTGCACACACAACTTAAAATACATAGAAAAATAAAGTAGTTAATCAAGTTAATGTCAAATCTTGGTTAATTTTTTGATTTATCAAACAAAAAATTTAGAATTACAATACAATTTCATATCAATTACTTCATTTTACCAAACAAAGATTAAAATTGAATTAGAATATTATAACTTCAAATTTAATTTCATAAAATTACAATTCCAGCATATTTTCAAATCTATTCAATCAAACAGACCCAAAAAGTATTTTGCTTAGGTGAAAATGAAATTTAAGCAATGGTACATTTTCCAGTTAGGTAAATAATTTTTTGACATAATATATTTATACCATTATATCCTTATTTTTTGTCCATAATTATATTTTTAGTGTTTTGACTAATGTGCCCTTGTATTATTTTATATAGAGATTAATCAAATAATAATAACAATCAATCCCTACGATTATGAAATGCAAATTTAATTCAATATCCACATCTAAAAAAGTACATATTTATCTCTATAATTGTGATATATAAAAATTTAGTGATTCATTAATTAGCCCAACAACGTGATTCCAGCTTCATTATTCTAATTTCCCAACATTTTTTTTTCCAGAGACTTGTAATTGTAGTAGCACTTGATTGAAGCAAAATGCCAAAGCTACTCTCATAATATAATTTACTAATTGTGTGAGTTAGTCTCCAGCTTAATTTTCATAGTGGAAATAATACATTTATATATACAACAATACATATTTTGTGATGATATATTTTAAATATTATATTAATAGATCTTTATAATAATGTTTTTGACATGTTACAATATGTTAGTAATATTTTCATAACTACTCTAAATCTTAATAAAAATTTAAAGACCCAATTTAGTTATTACATGAAGAAATTTTTTATTTGACCCTTGATAATTGATATACACACACATTAACACATTTATATAGGAATAAGTCGTGCATACAAAGTAGTATAATTATTTAAATATTTAATAATATAATACTTAAATATTTTTATAATTATAGAATAATTGGTTGAATTATTCATGGAATAGATTAGATTTGTTTTTTCAAACAAAAAAAAAATCAAATCTTATTATAATCCTTAGCCTAAAATAGCTAGAGGATAAGAAAGTATTCACACAAAATACTACAAATTTTAAAATTAATTAAAAATAAAATATAATATAAATTACTAATTAAATCTCATTATAACAAAGATATTATATTTTAAAATCATGACCCTTCCGATTATAATTTTTTGTTAGATCAATAAGTCAAGTTTATGATCCTTTTTTTAACAGAAGTTTATGATCGTTGAACAAACCGAACAAAGCAAACAAATTCAGTTGTTTCTCCTTCGGATCAATAGAATCCAATCTTGATATGGAAATATTTAAGACAAAGGTTGGAATGTCTAGTGTAAGATAATATGTTCAGAATTCTTTCACTCAGTTTAATTTATGATATATAAAAAGTGACGCCGCTCTAATTAAAAAGTACAAGATATTAAGTGGGAAGACGCTCCCGCTATTGAAGGTGGGGGAGGAATCATAGCATGTTGGGATAAGACCAAATTCCAAAAAACGGGATGCAACAGAGGGGATAGGTGGATACAAGTGCAATGAATTCTTAAAGATTGGGACTTTGGTTGTGAGATTATGGTTGTGTATGGCCCAAACACAAGAGCTGGTCGACATCAATTATGGAAAGATCTGATTGAGGTCCGGGGTGGATCCTCAGCCCCTCTGTTGGTTATGGGGGATTTTAATAAAGTGAGACAAGTAGATGAAAGAAATGGTGGCACAACTTGTCTTGGGAGTGTTAGAGAATTCAGAGAATGGAGTGACGAGATGTTGATTAATGACATGCCACTGATGGGAAGAAGATTCATGTGGGCTAGAGGTTCATCTAGAAGTAGATTGGACAGAATCTTTCTCGACCATAATTGGGGATTCAAATTCTCAGATGCATCTCTCAGAGCTCTACCGAATTCCGTCTCAGATCATGCCCCAATTTCTCTATCTCTAGCAAAACACGAAACTGCACTCCGACCTTTTAGAAATCTGGACGCGTGGTTTACTCACTCGGGGTTCATCAAACTCGTCAGGGTCGAATGGAAGAAGTTGGGGAATCTTCTTGTCTTGAGGGCCCTTCATCAGCCCATTAGAAGGTGGAACAAGGTTTGCTTCAGAAACATTGATGCCATGATCAAAAGGTTTGAAGAAGAACAACTTAGAATCCACTCGAAAATCGATCGCGGAGAGGGAAACATATGTGATGCTGCCAGACTTGATGCGGTGGAGGCCCAATTGAACAAATGGGTGGATAGGAAGGTGAGCTACTGGAAACAGATGTCCAAAGATAAGTGGATCAAAGAAGGGGAAGAAAACACTAAATATTATCATGCAGTGGCCATTGGAAAGAGAAGATTCAAGCGAATCGACCAAATTAAGAATGGTAACAGACTGTTGAAGAGACCACGAGCAATCAAGATGGAAATTCTGAGATTCTACAAGAATCTCTATAGACAGAGGCCCCTACCGACCATACACATCGATGACTCCCAGCTCCCCAAGATTTTGATGGAACAACGTGGGCTACTAGAGAGAAAACCATCTCTAGAGGAGATTAACGCGGCCCTTCAAGACTGTGATGTTTCTAAGGCCCCAGGATATGATGGGTTCAACTTTCGCTTTGTTAAAGACGTGTGGCGGGACATTAGGCAAGAGGTTAGCAAGCTTATCTATGATTTCTTTGACTCTGGAACCTTCCCCATGGAGATCAATCGAACGTGAGTTACTCTGATTCCGAAGATGGAAGGGGCAGTGAACGTTAAGGACTTCAGACCGATTAACATGATTGGAAGCATCTACAAGATCATCGCAAAGATTTTATCTAGAAGACTTTCGATAGTGCTACCGGACCTTATTGGAGAAACTCAATCAGCTTTTGTCAAAAGTAGACAGATTCTTGACAGTGCCTTGGTTGCGAATGAGGTGGTTTGGTGGATGAAGAAAACAAAGCAAGAAGCGACTATCCTCAAGTTGGATTTCCAGAAGGCCTATGACACAGTTAGATGGAATTTTCTTGAGGAAACGATGATGGGTATGGGTTTTGGCAGGAAATGGAGCAGTTGGATTATGAAGTGTGTGAGGACGGCGACGATGTCCATTCTCGTAAATGGATCGCCCACCTGACCGTTTCACCTGCAGAGAGGTCTAAGGCAAGGCGACCCACTTTCCCCCTTCCTCTTCCTCCTAGTGGCTAAGACATTCAACAGAATGGTTCTGAAGGGAAAGGAGATTGGAGCTTTTAAGGGGGCCACAGTGGGAAGAAACAAGGTCATCATCACCCATTTACAGTTTGCGGATGACACCATTATTTTCTCCCCTGCAGAGGGCGATATCCTTAGGAACTATAAAAAGTTCCTTCGATGTTTCGAGATAATGATCGGGCTTAAGGTCAACTATGAAAAAACAATGCTTACCCCGCTGAACTGCAAGGATGACTGGGCAGATGAAATGAGGAAATCCTTGAATTGTGGTCTTGCTAAGCTGCCCATCATGTACCTTGGCATTCCCCTCGGTGCGAACCCACGTAGAGCGCAAACGTGGAAGCCGATTATTGAAAAAATGGAGACGAGACTTGCATTATGGAAAGCAAAGAACCTCTCAAGAGCTGGCAGGTTGGTCCTCATAAAAGCTATGCTGAATAACCTCCTGATGTATTACCTGAGCCTTTTCCGGATGCCTAAGAAAGTGGCTGAGCGTATCATCCAGATCCAAAGAAGTTTATTTTAGGGAAAGAATGATAGAGATAGAGGTGGCAATTTGATTGCATGGGAAATAATTCAGAACCAAAAGAACAAGGGAGCTTGGGGGTCAGATACTTATTTATTAAGAATGCCTCCTTACTTTTCAAATGGTGGTGGAGATTCGCTGATGACCAAAAGTCGTTGTGGAAGGAAATCATCACCTCAAATCAT
>JAYDZE010313161.1:0-18444 GCA_034509125.1 Monilaria moniliformis | reverse complement strand
TCCGGACTTGTGATTTTAAAGAGCAATACGCATATATATGACTGAAAACCACCACACACTCCCTTATTATGGTGTATGTAATGTAATAATGTTGAAGAACGGTACTGTTCTCTTGAAAATAGCCTAAAAATCGAGTTTGTACCGTCTAAGCTCAATTGAAGCACAACTTCCGGACTTGCGATTTTTAAAGAGGAATGCGCATATTTATGATTGAAAACCACCACACACTCCCTTATTATGGTGTATCTACGGTAAAAATATCGAAGAACCACATCGTTCTCTACAAAATAGCCTGAAAATCCAGTTTGTACCCTCTAAACTCAATTGAAGCACAACTCCCAGATTTGCGATTTTAAAGAGCAATACGCATATCTACGACCAATCTCCACCACACACTCCCATATTATAGTGTATGTATTGCAATAATGTCGAAGAACGGCATCGTTCTCTTAAAAATAGCCTGAAAATCAAGTTTGTACCCTCTAATCTTAATTGATACTCAACTCCCGGATATCCAGTCTTAAAGAGCAATACGCATATGTACGACCAAAATCCACCACACACTGCATTATTATGGTTTAGGTAATGTAATAATGTCGAAGAACGGCATTTTGCTCTTCAAAATAGTCTCAAAATCGAGTTTGTACTGTCTAAGCTCAATTGAAGCACAACTTTCAGACTTTTGATTTTAAAGAGCAATACGCATATATATGACTGAAAATCACCACACCCTCCCTTATTATGGTGTATGTAATGTAAAAATATCGAAGAACGGCATTGTTCTCTTCGAAATAGCTAGAAAATCCAGTTTGTACCCTCTAATCTCAATTGAAGCACAACTCCCAGATTTGCGATTTTAAAGAGAAATACACATATATACGACAGAAAACCACCACATACTCCCGTATTATGGTGTATGTAGTGTAATAATGTTGAATAACTATTTTGATGAGAACAATGTCGTTCTTCGACATTATTACATTACATACGCCATAATAAGGGAGTGTGTGGTTGATTTTTGTCGTATATCTCCGTATTGGCCTTTAAAATCGCAAGTCCAAAAGTTAGGCTCCAATTGAGCTTAGATGGTACAAACTCGATATTGAGGCTATTTTGAAGAGAATGAAGTAGTTCTTCGACATTATTACATTACATACATCACAATAACAGAGTGTGTGGTGGTTTTCAGTCATATATATGTGTATTACTCTTCAAAATCGCAAGTCCGGGAGTTGTGCTTCAATTGAGCTTAGAGGGTACAAACTCGATTTTTAGGCTATTTTGAAGAGAACATTATCGTTCTTCGATATTTTTACTTTACATACACAATAATATGGGAGTGTGTGGTCTTTTTTAGTCTTATATATGCGTATTGTTCTTTAAAATTGAAAGTCTGGAAGTTGTGCTTCAAATCAGCTTAGACGGTACTAACCCGATTATGAGGCTATTTTGAAGAAAACAATGCCGTTCTTCGACATTATTACATTACATATATCATAATAAGGGAGTGTGTGGCAGATTTTGGTCGTATATATGCGCATTTCTCTTTAAGATCGCAAATCCGAGAGTTGTGCTTCAATTGAGCTTAGAGGGTACAAACTCGATTTTGAGGTTATTTTGAAGAGAACGATGCCATTCATTGATATTTTTACATTACATACACCATAATAAGGGGGTGTGTGGTGGTTTTCTGTCATAAATATGCAAATTGCTCTTTAAAATCGAAAGTCTGGATGTTGTGCTTCAATTTAGCTTAGACGGTACAAACTCGATTTTGATGTTATTTTTAAGAAGACAATGCCGTTACTCGACATTATTACATTTCATAAACCATAATAATTGAGTGTGTGGTGGATTTTTGTCAAATATATGTGTATTGCTCTTTCAGATCGCAAATCCGAGAGTTGTGCTTCAATTGAGCTTAGAGGGTTCAAACTCGATTTTGAGGCTATTTTCAGGAGAACAATGCCGTTCTTCAACATTATTACATTACATACACCATAATAAGGGAGTGTGTGGTGGATTTTGGTCGTATATCTGCGTATTGCTCTTTAAAATAGCAAGACCAGACGTTATGCTTCAATTGAGCTTAGATGCTACAAACTCGATTTTGAGGCTATATTGAAGAGAACGATCTAGTTCTTCGACATTATTACATTACATACACCATAATAAGGGAGTGTGTGGTGGATTTTGGTCTTATATCTATATATTGCTCTTCAAAATCGCAAGTCCGGAAGTTATGCTTCAATTGAACTTAGATGGTACAAACTCAATTTTGAGACTATTTTGAAGAGAACGGTGTATTTATTCGTCATTATTGCAGTAAATACACCAGAATAAGGGAGTGTGTGGTGGATTTTGGTCGTATATATGCGTATTGCTCTTTAGAATCGCAAATCCGGAAGTTGTGCTTCAATTAAGCTTAGAGGGTACAAACTCTATTTTTAGGCTCTTTTGAAGAGAACAATGTCGTTCATCGATATTTTTAAATTACATGCACCATAATCAAGGAGTGTGTGGTGGTGTTCAGTCATATATATGCGTATTACTCTTTAAAATCGCAACTCCGGAAGTTGTGCTTCAATTGAGTGTAGACGGTACAAACTCGATTTTGAGGCTATATTGAAGAGAACAATGCTTTGCTTCGACATTATTATATTACATACACCATAATAAGGGAGTTTGTGGTGCATTTAGGTTGTATATATGCGTATTACTCTTTAAAATCACAAATACAGGAGTTGTGCATTAATTGAGCTTAAAGGGTACAAACTCGATTTTTAGGCTATTTTGAAGAGAACGATGTCGTTCTTCGAATTTTATACATTACATACACCATAATAAGGGAGTGTGTAGTGGATTTTGGTCGTTTATCTGCGTATTGCTCTTTAAAATTGCAAGTCTAGAAGTTTTGCTTCAATTGAGTTGAGAAGATACAAACTCGATTTTGAGGCTATTTTGAATAGAACGATGTAGTTCTTCGACATTATTACATTACATACACAATAATAAGGGAGTGCATTGTGGATTTAGGTTGTATAGATGTGTATTGGTCTTTAAAATCGCAAATCCGGGAGTTGTGCTCCAATTGAGTTTAGAGGGTACAAACTCGATTTTGAGGTTATTTTGAAAAGAACAATGGTGTTTTTCGACATTATTACATTACATACAACATAATAAGGGATTGTGTGGTGGATTTTTGTCGTATATCTGCATATTGCTCTTTAAAATCGCATGTCCGGAAATCATGCTTCAATTGTGCTTAGATGGTACAAACTCGATTTCGAGGCTATTTTAAAGAGAACGATGTAGTTCTTCGACATTATTACATTACATACACCATAATAAGGGAGTTAGTGGTGTTTTTCAGTCGTATATATGTGTATTGCCCTTTAAAATCGCAAATCCGAGAGTTGTGCATCAATTGAGCTTAGAGGGTACAAACTTTATTTTGAGGCTATTTTGAAGATAACGATGCCGTTCTTCGATATTTTTATATTGCATACACCATTTTATAAGGGAGTGTGTGGTGGTTTTCAGTCATATATATGCGTATTGCTCTTTAAAATCGCAAGTCCAGAAGTTGTGCTTTAATTGAGCTTAGACGGTACAATCTCAATTTTGAGGCTATTTTAAAGAGAACAACATTTCACTTCAACATTATTACAATACATACACCATAATAAGGGAGTGTGTGGTGGATTTTGGTCGTATATCTACGTATTGCTCTTTATAATCGCATGTCCGGAAGTTATGCTTCAATTGAGCTTAGATGGTACAAACTCGATTTTTAGGCTATTTGAAGAGAACGATATAGTTCTTCAACATTATTACATTACATACACCATAATAACGGAGTTTGTGGTGGATTTTGGTAGTATATATGCGTATTGCTCTTTAAAATCGCAAATCCGGGAGTTGTGCTTTAATTGAGCTTGGATGGCACAAACTCGATTTTGAGGCTATTTTGAAGAGAACAATGTCGTTCTTCGATATTTTTTCATTACATACACCATAATAAGGGAGTGTGTGGTGGTTTTCAGTCATATATATGCGTATTGCTCTTTAAAATCGCAACTCCGGAAGTTATGGTTCAATTGAGCGTAGACGGTACAAACTCGTTTTTGAGGCTATTTTGAAGAGAATGATATAGTTCTTCAAAGTTATTACATTACATATAATAAGGAAGCGCGTGGTATATTTAGGTTGTATATATGTGTACTGGTATTTAAAATCGCAAATCCGGGAGTTGTGCTCCAATTGAGTTTAGAGGGTACAAACTCGGTTTTGAGGCTATTTTGAAGAAAACAAAGCCGTTCTTCAACTTTATTACATTACATACACCATAATAAGGGATTGTGTGGTGGATTTTGGTCGTATATCTGCATATTGCTCTTTAAAATTGAGCTTAGATGGTACAAACTTGATTTCGAGGCTATTTTAAAGAGAAAGATGTAGTTCTTCGACATTATTACATGACATACACCATAATAAGGGAGTGTGTGGTGATTTTCAGTCGTATATAAGCGTATTGCTCTTTAAAATCACAACTTCGGAAGTTGTGCTTTAATTTAGCATAGACGTTACAAATTTTATTTTGAGGCTATTTAGAATAGAACAATGTCGTTCTTCGACATTATTACATTATATACGCCATAATAAGAGAGTGTGTGGTTGATTTTGCTCGTATATCAGCGTATTATTTTTTAAAATCGGAAGTCCGGAAGTTATGCTTCTAATGAGCTTAGATGGTACAAACTTGATTTTGAGGCTATTTTGAAGAGAAAAATTCCTTTATTTGACATTATTACGTTACATACATCATAATAATGGAGTGTGTGGTGGATTTTTGTCGTATATATTCGTATTGCTCTTTAAAATCGGAGATCCGGAAGCTGTGCTTTAATTGATTTTAGAGGTACAAACTCGATTTTTAGGATATTTTGAAGAGAACAATGTCGTTCTTCAACATTATTACATTACATATACCATAATAATGGAGTGTGTGGTGGATTTTGGTCCTATATCTTCGTATTGCACTATAATATCGCAAGTCCGGAAGTTTTGCTTCAATTGAGCTTAGAGGGTACAAACTCGATTTTTAGGCTATTTTGAAGAGAACGATGCCATTCTTCGATATTGTTACATTACATACATTATAATAAGGGAGTGTGTGGTGGTTTTCAGTCATATATATGTGTATTGCTCTTTAAAATCGCAAGTCCGGAAGTTGTGCTTCAATTGAGCATAGACGGTACAAACTCGATTTTGAGGCTATTTAGAATAGAACCATGCTGTTCTTCGACATTATTACATTACGTACACCATAATAAGGGAATGTGTGGTGGATTTTGGTCTTATATCTGCGTATTACTCTTTAAAATCGCAAGTCCGAAAGTTATGCTTCAATTGAGCTTTGATAGTACAAACTCCATTTTGTGGCAGTTTCTAAGAGAACAATGTAGTTTTTCCACATTATTACGTTACATTTTGAGGGTCTTTAAAATCGCAAATCCGGGAGTTGTGCTTCAATTGATCTTAGAGGGTACAATTATGATTTCAAGGCTATTTTGAAGAGGACGATGCCGTTCTTCGATATTTTTACATTACATACACTAAAATAAGGGAGTGTGTGGTGGTTCTCAGTCATATATATGCGTATTGTTCTTTAAAATCGCAACTCCGGAAGTTGTGCTTCAATTGAGCGTAGACGGTACAAACTCGATTTTTAGGCCATTTTGAATATAAAAATGTCGTTCTACGCACTCCCTTATTATGGTGATGTAATGTAATAATGTCAAAGAACTACATCGTTCTGCCTCAAAATCGAGTTTGTACCATCTAAGCTCAATTGAATCATAACTTTCGGACTTGCGATTTTAAAGAGCAATAGGCATATATACAACTGAAAACCACCACACACTCCCTTATTATGGTGTATGTAATGTAATAATGTCGAAGAAATACATCGTTCTTTTCAGAATAGCCTCAAAATCGAGTTTTTACCATCTAAGCTCAATTGAAGCATAACTTGCGGATTTGTTATTTTAAAGAGCAATACGCAGATATACGACCAAAATCCACAACACACTATCTCATTATGGTGTATGTAATGTAATCTTGATGAAGAACGACATTGTTCTCATCCAAATAGCCTCAAAATCATGTTTGTACGCTCTAAGCTCAATTAAAGCACAACTCCCAGATTTGCAATTTTAAAGAGCAATACGCATATATACAACCTAAATCCACCACGCACTCCTTTATTCCGGTGTATGTAATGTAATAATGTTGAAGAACGGCATTGTTCTCATCAAATAGCATCAAAATCGAGTTTGTACCCTCTAAGCTAAATTAAATCACAACTCCCGAATTTGCGATTTTAAAGAGCAACATGCATATATACAACCTAAATCCACCACACACTCCCTTATTATGGTGTATGTAATGTAATAATGTCGAAGAACTACATCGTTCTGCCTCAAAACCGAGTTTGTACCATCTAAGCTCAATTGAAGCATAACTTTCGGACTTGCGATTTTAAAGAGCAATAGGCATATATACGACTGAAAATCACCACACACTCCCTTATTATGGTGTATGTAATGTAATAATGTCGAAGAACTACATCGTTCTTTTCATAATAGCCTCAAAATCGAGTTTTTACCATCTAAGCTCAATTGAAGCATAACTTGCGGATTTGTTATTTTGAAGAGCAATACGCAGATATACGACCAAAATCCACAACACACTCTCTCATTATGGTGTATGTAATGTAATCTTGTTGAAGAACGGCATTGTTCTCATCAAAATAGCCTCAAAATCGAGTTTGTACCCTCTAAGCTCAATTAAAGCACAACTCCCGGATTTGCGATTTTAAAGAGCAATACGCATATATACAACCTAAATTCACCACGCACTCCTTTATTATGGTGTATGTGATGTAATAATGTTGAAGAACGGCATTGTTCTCATCAAAATCGAGTTTGTACCCTCAAAGCTAAATTAAACCTCAACTCCCGAATTTGCGATTTTAAAGAGCAACATGCATATAAACAACCTAAATCCACCACGCACTCCCTTATTATGGTGTATGTAATGTAATAATGTAGAAGAACGACATTGTTCACATGAAAATAGCCTCAAAATCGAGTTTGTACCATCTAAGCTCAATTGAAGCATAACTTTCGGACTTGCAATTTTAAATAGAAAAACGCAGATATACGACCAAAATCCACCACACACTCCCTTATTAAGGTGTATGTATCGTAGGAATGTTAAAGAACGACATTATTCGATTAAAAATAGCCTCAAAATCGAGTTTCTACCAGCTAAATTCAATTGAAGCACAACTTCCGGATTTGTGATTTTATAGAGCAATACACATATATACAACCTAAATCCACCATGCACTCCTTTATTATGGTGTATGTGATGTAATAATGCTGAAGAACGGTTCTCTTCAACATGGCCTCAAAATGGAGTTTGTACCGTCTACGCTCAATTGAAGCATAACTTCCGGAGTTGCGATTTTAAAGAGTAATACGCATATATATGACTGCAAATTACCACACACTCCCTTATTATGGTGTATGTAATGTAAAAATATCAAAGAACGGCATTGTTCTCTTCAAAATAGCCTGAAAATCAAGTTTGTACCCTCTAAGCTCAATTGTAGCACAACTTCCGGATTTGCGATTTTAAAGGGCAACACACATACATAGGACCAAAA
This sequence comes from Monilaria moniliformis, assembly GCA_034509125.1. NCBI lineage: Eukaryota > Viridiplantae > Streptophyta > Magnoliopsida > Caryophyllales > Aizoaceae > Monilaria > Monilaria moniliformis. The sequence continues at coordinate 10,709 of JAYDZE010313161.1, read as the reverse complement.
TCCACCACACACTCCCTTATTATGGAGTATGTAATGTAATAATGTCGAAGAACTACATTGTTCTCTTCAAAATAACCTCAAAATCGAGTTTGTACCATCTAAGCTCATTGAAGCATAACTTCCCGACTTGCGATTTTAAAGAGCAATACGCAGATATACGACCAAAATCCACCACACACTCCCTTATTATGGTATATTTAATGTAATAATGTCGAAGAACGGCATGGTTCTATTCTGAATAGCATCAAAATCGAGTTTATACCGTCTATGCTTAATTGAAGCACAACTTTTGGACTTATGGTTTTAAAGAGCAATAGGCATATATACGACTGAAAACCACCACACACTCCCTTATTACGGTGTATGTAATGTAATAATGTGGAAGAACTACATCGTTCTTTTCAGAATAGCCTCAAAATCGAGTTTCAGATATAGGACCAAAATCCACAACACACTCTCTTATTATGGTGTATGTAATGTAATATTGTTGAAGAACGGCTTTGTTCTCATCAAAATAGCCTCAAAATCGAGTTTGTACCCTCTAAGCTCAATTAAAGAACAATTCCCGGATTTGCGATTTTAAAGAGCAATACGCATATATACAACCTAAATCCACCACGCACTCCTTTATTATGGTGTATGTAATGTAATAATGTCGAAGAACAGCACTGTTCTTATCAAAATAGCATCAAAATCGAGTTTGTTCCCTCTAAGCTAAATTAAAGCACAACTCCTGAATTTGCGAATTTAAAGAACAACATGCATTTATACAACCTAAATCCACCACGCACTCCCTTATTATGGTGTATGTAATGTAATAATGTCGAAGAACGACATCGTTGTGTTCAAAGTAGCCTCAAAATCGAGTTTGTACCATCTAGGCTCAATTCAAGCATAACTTTCGGACTTGCGATTTTAAATAGAAATACGCAGTTACACGACCAAAATCCACCACACACTCCCTTATTATGGTGTATGTAATGTAGTAATGTTAAAGAACGACATTATTCGATTAAAAATAGCCTCAAAATCGGTTTCTACCCTCTAAGCTCAATTGAAGCACAACTTCCGGATTTGTAATTTTAAAGAGCAATACACATATATACAACTTAAATCCACCATGCACTCCTTTATTATGGTGTATGTAATGTAATAATGTTGAAGAACGGTTCTCTTCAACATGGCCTCAAAATCGAGTTTGTACCTTCTACGCTCAATTGAAGCACAACTTCCGGAGTTGCGATTTTAAAGAGCAATATTCATATATATGACTGAAAATTACCACACACCCCCTAATTATGGTGTATGTAATGTAAAAATATCATAGAACGACATTGTTCTCTTTAAAATAGCCTCAAAATAGAGTTTGTACCCTCTAAGCTCAATTGAAGCACAACTCCCGGATTTGCGATTTTAAAGAGCAATACGCATACATACGACCAAAATCCACCACACACTCCCTTATTAAGGAGTATGTAATGTAATAATGTCAAAGAACTACATCGTTCTCTTCAAAATAAGCTCAAAATCGAGTTTGTACCATCAAAGCTTATTGAAGCATAACTTCTCGACTTGCGATTTTAAAGAGCAATACGCAGATATACGACCAAAATCCACCAAACACTTTTTTTTTTATGGTGTATGTAATGTTACAATGTCGACGAACGGCATGGTTCTATTCTGAATAGCCTCTAAATCGAGTTTGTACCGTCTATGCTCAATTGAAGCACAACTTCCGGACTCGCAATTTTAAAGAACAATACGCATATATACGACTGAAAACCAGCACACACTCCCTAATTATGGTGCATGTAATGTAATAATAATAATGTCGAAGAACGGCATGGTTCTATTCTAAATAGCCTCAAAATCGAGTTTGTACAGTCTATGCACATTTGAAGCATAAATTCCGTACTTGCAATATTAAAGAGCAATATGAATATATACGACTGAAAACCACCACACACTCCCTTATTATGGTGTATGTAAAGTAATAATATCGAAGAACTACATCGTTCTGTTCAAAATAGCCTCAAAATCGAGTTTGTACCATCTAAGCTCAATTGAAGCACAACTTCCGGAATTGCGATTTTAAAGAGTAATACGCATATATATGACTGAAAACCACCACGCACTCCCTTAGTATGGTGTATGTAATGTAAAAATAACGAAGAACGACATTGTTCTGTTCAAAATAGCCTGAAAATCGAGTTTGTACCCTCTAAGCTCAATTGAAGTACAACTCCCTGATTTGTGATTTTAAAGAGCAATACGAATGTATACGACCAAAATTGACCACACACTCCCTTATTATGGTGTATGTAATGGAAAAATATGAAAGTAAGACATTGTTCTCTTTAAAATATCCTCAAAATCGAGTTCGTACCATCTAAGCTCAATTGAAGCATAACTTCTGGATTTGCGATTTTAAAGGGCAATACGCAGATATACGACCAAAATCCACCACAACCTCTCTTATTATGGTGTATGTAATGTAATAATGTCGCATAACAGCATTGTTCTATTCTAAATAGCCTCAAAATCAAGTTTGTGCCGTCTATGCTCAATTGAAGCACAACTTCCGGAGTTACGATTTGAAAGAGCAATACGCATATATATGACTGAAAACCACCACACACTCCCTTATTATGGTGTATGTAATGTAATAATGTCGAAGAACTACATCGTTCTCTTCAAAATAGCCCCAAAATCGAGTTTGTACCATCTAAGCTCAATTGAAGCATAACTTCCGGACTTGCGATTTTAAAGAGCACTACGGAGATATACAACAAAAATCCACCACACACTCCCTTATTATGGTGTATGTAATGTAATAATGTTGTTGAACGGCATTGTTCTCATCAAAATAACCAGAAAATTGGGTTTGTACCCTCTGAGATCTATTGAAGAACAATTCCCGAATTTGCGATTTGAAATAGCAATACGCATAAATACGACCAAAATACACCACACACTCCCTGACTATGGTGTATGTAATGTAATAATATCGATAAACGGCATTGTTCTCTTGAAAATAGCCTCAAAATCGAGTTAGTACTGTCTACGCTCAATTGAAGCAAAACTTCTGAAGTTGCAATTTCAAAGAGCAATACGCATACAATGACTGAAAACCACCACACACTCCCTTATTATGGTGTATGTAATGTAATAATGTTAAAGAACAGCATTGTTCTCTTCAAAATAGCCTGAAAGTCGAGGTTGTACCATCTAAGCTCAATTAAAGCACAACTCCCGGATTTGCGATTTTAAAGAACAATACGCATATAAACGACCAAAATCAACCACACACTCCCTTATTATGGTGTATGTAATGTAATATTGTTCAAGAACGGCATTGTTCTCATCAAAATAGCCTAAAAATCAAGTTTGCACGCTCTAAGATCAATTGAAGCACGACTCCTAGATTTGCGATTGTCAAGAGCAATACGCATATACAGGATCAAAATCGACCACACACTCCCTTATTATGGTGTATGTAATGTAATAATGTCGAAGAACGGCATTGCTCTATTCAAAATAGCCTTAAAATCGTGTACGTACCATCTAAGGTCAATTGAAGCACAACTCCTGGATTTGCGATTTTAAAGAACACTACGCATATATACGACCAAAATCCACCACACACTCCCTTATTATGGTGTATGTAATGTAATAATGTCAAAGAACTACATCGTTATCTTCAAAATATCCTTAAAATTGAGTTTGTAACATCTACGCTAAGTTGAAGAGTAACTTCCGGACTTGCGATTTTAAAGAGCAATACGCAGATATACGACCAAAATTCACCACACACTCCCTTATTATCGTATATATAATATAATAATGTCGAAGAACGACATTTATCTATTCTAAATAGCCTCAAAATTGAATTTGAACCGTCTACGCTCAATTGAAGGACAACTACCGGAGCTGCAATTTTAAAGAGCAATACGCATATATACGACTAAAAACCATCAGATACTCCCTTATTACGGTGTATATAATGTAATAATTTCGAAGAACTACATCGTTCTCTTCAAAAAGCGTCAAAATCGAGTTTGTACAATCTAATCTCAATTGAAGCATAACTTCCGGACTAGCGATTTTAAAGAGCAATACGTAGATATACGACCAAAATCCACCACACACTCCCTTCTTATGGTGTATATAATGTAATAATGTTCAAAAACGGCATTGTTCTCATCAAAATAGCCTAAAGATCGAGTTTGTACCCTCTATGATCAATTGAAGCACAACTCCCGGATTTGCGATTGTCAAGAGCAATACGTATATACAGGATCAAAATCTACCACACACTTCTTTATTATGGTGTATGTAATAAAATAATGTCGAAGAACGGCATTACTCTCTTCAAAATAGCCTTAAAATCGAGTATGTACCATCTAAGCTCAATTGAAGCACAACTCCCGGATTTGCGATTTTAAAGAGCACTACGCATATATACGACTAAAATCCACCACACACTCCCTTATTATGGTGTATGTAATATAATAATGTCGAAGAACGACATTGTTCTATTCTAAATAGCCTCAAAATTGAATTTGAACCGTCTACGCTCAATTGAAGGACAACTTCTGGAGTTACAATTTTAAACAGCAATACGCATATATACGACTGAAAACCACCAGATACTCCCTTATTACGGTGGATGTAATGTAATAATGTTGAAGAACTACATTGTTCTCTTCAAAATAGCCTCAAAATCGAGTTTGTACCATCTAAGCTCAATTGAACCATAACTTCCGGACTAGCGATTTTAAAGAGTAATACGCACATATACGACCAAAATCCACCACACACTCCCTTCTTATGGTGTATATAATGTAATAATGTTCAAGAACGGCATTGTTCTCATCAAAATAGCCTAAAAATCGAGTTTGTACCCTCTAAGATCAATTGAAGCACGACTCCCGGATTTGCGATTGTCAAGAGCAATACGCATATACAGGATCAAAATTGACTACACACTCCCTAATTATGGTGTATGTAATGTAATAATGTCGAAGAACGGCATTGCTCTCTTAAAAATAGCCTTAAAATCGTGTATGTACCATCTAAGCTCAATTGAAGCACAACTCCCGGATTTGCGATTTTAAAGAGCACTACGCATATATACGACCAAAATTCACCACACACTCCCTTATTATTGTGCATGTAATGTAATAATGTCAAAGAACGACATCGTTATACTAAAAATAGCCTCATAATCAAATTTGTACCGGCTATGCTCAATTGAAGCACAACTTCCGGAGTTGCGATTTTAAAGAGCAATACGCATATATACGACTAAAACCCACCACACACTCCCTTATTATGGTGTATGTAATGTAATAATGTCGAAGAACTACATCGTTCTCTTCAAAAAAACCTCAATATCAAGTTTGTACCATCTAAGCTCAATTGAAGCATAACTTCCAGACTTGCAATTTTAAAAAGCAATACGCAGATATACGACCAAAATCTACCACATACTCCCTTACTATGGTGTACATAATGTAATAATGTTGAAGAACGGCATTGTTCTGATCAAAATAGCCTAATTATGGAGTTTGTACCTTCAAAGATCAATTGAACCACAACTCCCGGATTTGCGATTTTAAAGATCAATACGCATATATACAACCAAAATCCACTACACACTCCCCTATTATGGTGTATGTAATGTAATAATGTCGAAGAACGGCATTGTTCTCTTCAAAATAGCCTCAAAACCGAGTTTGTACCGTCTACGCTCAATTGAAGCATAACTTCCGGAGTTGCGATTTTAAAGAGCAATACGCATATATATGACTGAAAAACTCCACACACACCCTTATTATGGTGTATGTAATGTAAAAATATCAAAAAACGACATAGTTCTCTTCAAAATAGCCTGAAAATCGAGTTCGTACCCTCTAAACTCAATTGAAGCACAACTCCCGGATTTGCTGTCTTAAAGAGCAATACACATATATACGACCAAAATCCACCACACACTCCCTTATTGTGGCGTATGTAATGTAATAATGTCGAATAACTACATCGTTCTCTTCAAAATAGCCTCAAAATTAAGTTTGTACCATCTAAACTCAATTGAAGCATAACTTCCGGAAATTCGATTTTAAAGAGCAATACGCAGATGTACGAGCAAAATCCACCACACACTCTCTTATTATGGTGTATGTAATGTGATAATGTTGAAGAACAGCATTGTTCTATTCTAATTAGCCTCAAAATCGAATTTGTACCGTATATGCTCAATTAACGCACAACTTCCGGAGTTGCGATTTTAAAGAGCAATACGCATATATACGACTGAAAACCACCACACACAACCTTATTATGGTGTATGTAATGTAATAATGTTGAAGAACTACTTCGTTCTCTTCAAATAGCCTCAAAATCAAGTTTGTACCATCTAAGCTCAATTGAAGCATAACTTCCGGACTAGCGATTCTAAAGAGCAATACGCAGATATACGACCAAAATCCACCACACACTCCCTTATTATGGTGTATGTAATGTAATAATGTTCAAGAACGGCATTGTTTTCATCAAAATAGCCTAAAAATCTAGCTTGTACCCTCTAAGATCAATTGAAGCACAACTCTCGGATTTGCGATTTTAAAGAGCGATAGCTTATATAGGACCAAAATCCACCAGACACTCCCTTATTATGGTGTATGTAATGTAATAATGTCGAAGAACGGCATTGTTCTCTTCAAAATAGCCTGAAAATCGAGTTTGTACCATATAAGCTCAATATCTTACCTTCTGATGAAGAGTCCATCGTCGTTCACAAAAAACTGGCAAAAAATATATTGCTTTATAAATTTTTTTGCTTCAAACGAAGACAACTAATTTATTTGTTAAGTTTTGCTTCAACAATATTTCTCACATTTTTATTGGAATCATGATTCCTTATTTTGAGGGATGTGCCATAATTATCTTCTTGTTTGTGTAACTAATTTAGTTGATATGTTTTGGTTCAACAAAATTTATGAGTATATATTGGAAATATAATTCCTTAATTTGAGGGATATGGTATGATTATCTTTTTCTTTGTGTAACCGCAAATTGTTGTTTTTATTGTTTTGACCTTTTCGATTAAAAAAAAATTCCATGTGTCACTTATCTTTGCCATAGTATTTAATCAAATGGCTCACAATTGTTCTTAGTTCAGCAATAAGGAAGCGTTCGGATTTGAACACTCCCATGTGTGTAATAGCTTAAATAAGTGAGACAACTCTCTTCAATTTATATCCCTCTCTCATCAGCTACAAGGAGAAAATGAAAGACAAGTGTCAATATATTGGTCCCCCACTTAGCTAGTAACATTCACTAAGCAAAAAGACAAAATTTAATTAAAAAGGTATCTTCCTCTCTTTCCTCATCTCGCTCTCTCTCTCTACGGGCAAATACATAAACACACCCATCTACCGCCTACCCTCTTTCTCTCTCTCTCTTTCCTTCTTCTTTACTTCGCTTCCCGGTTTCTCCCCTCATTTCCGTCGATTCACCGCCAATCATTGCCTCGCCACTAAAACCACCCGAGGCCCCATCACATCTCATTCTCCTTCTCGGCTATCTCTCTATACACTACATTAAAACACGCACACACAAACTTCTCCCCCTTTCTCAGTCTTCATCCTGTAACCTGCTGTACCACCACATTCGTCATCGTTTCTCCGGCCGACACCTTCTCTCTCTTTTCCTCATGCCGATTCTCGGCCCTATCCCTTACACAATCGTCTCCTCCACATCCTATATAGACATGCCTCATCTCCTTCTCCCTCGTTAATCTCTATTGAAGACAAAATCAGAAGCTTGAGGTCTAAATACGTAGCTTCAATCTTATAAAGTTGAGGTAAACTAAGTGTGAATCATAAATAAGATTGAAGTTTGATGAAGTTTGGAAAAAGGGGTTGTCGTGAGTTGTGGAAATTTAGTTGGAATTTTCTTGGTTGTTTGATGATGTCGGAATTAAGTTTACTTATATGTTAATAAGGTAAGTGAATATGGATTGATGGTGGGAGTGGAATTAAGAATTTTATAATCTTTCTCTAATGTGATGACAGAAAGCTATAGAATTATACTTGATCGATCTTATTTTCTCGGGTTTGTTCTATTCGGATATAGGCTAGGAATTTACGAGTAAAAACACAAGGATTTTAACGTGGTTCGATCGTAATTGATCTACGTCCACGGCTCAAAGCGTATAACTTGAATATTATTGTAGTATGGTTACAAGTATAGAGTGTTCAACCCCTTCAACGTCTAAAGCTATCTCTATTTATACTATCTCCTAAGCTTAGCCCAAATAAATGAGTCATTAAAGGGACTCGGCGGTTATAGAGATCGTGGGGCAGTTATGGAGTAGTGGAGGTAGTGGACGGTTGTAGCCGAGCTTCTACCTTTCTTTATACCGAGCTGCATGTCTCTGGTCCGAGCTCCCTCATAGCCGAACTAGCTGTTGGCCTTTGGTCCGAGCTCCTTTATGGCCGAGGTGTTGACCCTTGGTCCGAGCTCCTTTATAGCCGAGGTGTTGGCTGGGCTGGACTTCTAATGGGCCGAACTTGTCGTCGTTGGGCTGGACTTCTGGTGGGCCGGGCTGCATATCCTATCACATCCCCCCCCCCCAAAAAAATAGGGTAGAAGCAAGGATGCAGAGTAGGAAAGATAAGGTGATTGGTGTGGACTTGGGAGATAGACGAAGTGTATGCGTGGATGTCGAGGTAGTAAGTCGCACCATGCTGAGGTCGAACAAGGGCTGCTGTCAGCAGGTAATAAGTGCATCGAGGAGGATCCCGATAAATTAGGGATACGGCGAATCGTTGTGTTTCCAATAAAGTAGGGATATGACAAATCGTTGGATTTTCGATAAAGTAGTGCTATGATAGATCACTGAATTCCCGATAAATCAGGGATATGAAGAGTTGCGGTGCAGTATATAGTCACCCCTATCATCGTTTTGCTTTCTCAAATATATCGGGAGTAAGAAATCTCTGCAATTCTGGCGGATCGCTTGTTGTTTGCCTTCCAGTCATCATCATTAATGATCGAGTTTCTTTGTATGTTCCGACCTGGGTTGGTGGAACTAGAGGTCCTTTCGGCCGATGGTGTGATGGTAACTCGCCAAATTGGGCTTTCTGTCCGAAGGGGGTCGATGAGGGGTGTCGGCGACCGACCGTCGTCTCTGAACTTTCCAGTCCGTTCGACTAAATCAACTTCGACTGACTGTTTTAGGTTCAGTTTTGGTTTTCCTCTCTCTGTTGTGTCTGGCGATCCCCTGGACAAGTGTGAACTTGCACTAGGGCAGATTACATCGGATACTTTTAGGTATCTGGTCTGTCTGGGGGCCGAGATACGAGCTGTGCAAACCGCGGTGGGGGGCACAGTAGAGATGATGAGGGAAGAGGTAGCCGAGGTGGCACGACAGCGAGAGGCCGAGCTGATGGCCTCCCAGGGCCCTTTTCTGAGGTGCTGTTCTTCCGCGAGATGTTCTCCGAGATGGTGGAGAAGTTGATGAGCCTGGATGATGAGAAGATGCCGCTGGAGGGGCTCGAGGCTTCCACTATGCTGAGTACCCATGTTGCGGTGTCCGACCTTGCATCCTGCTTGTGTGTCTCTCACCTCCTCATTTTGTACTGTTTCTTGATGTCTCTTCTTCTTTAGGTGATACAGATCTGTGTATCACGCCGTCGATAGGTGATATCAATTTTATGTATTTCGTCGCCGATAGGATCTTGTAATCTCTTGTTTTCGAGGCTATCAATAAATAAATTTTCCCTTGTCTGAACTTTTGGTCGTTCCTTTATGTTTAGTATCCTGTTGATCTTTGAAACTATCAAATAAAACCTCTAACTCGGGCTCTTGAAGCCAAAGAAATCGAAGTGAAATCCGAGATATGGCAAGAGAAATACGACAAGCTAGAAGCTCATTTTCCGGAGCTGGATGAGTACTTCATTGCTTTAGTTAGCGAAAACCTCGAGCTCGGCGAATCCCGGTCTGAGGTCGAGGCAGATGAAGTCGAAATCGGTGTTCCTTGGACCAGCCCAACTCAGTTACAAGGGCTTGTTGCCCAGTGCCTTTCCTCGGGAAGTATTGGTACCGTCCCTTTGAGGTGACGTCTTCGACCTCGGGAAATATAGGTACCGTCCCTTTGAGGTGACGTCTTCGACCTCGGGAGGTATTGGTACCGTCCCTTTGAGGTGACGTCTTCGACCTCGGGAAGTATTGGTACCGTCCCATTGAGGTGACTTCTTCGGCCTCGGGAGGTATTGGTACCGTCCCTTTGAGGTGACGTCTTCGGCCTCGGGAGGTATTGGTACCGTCCCTTTGAGGTGACGTCTTCGACCTCGGGAAGTATTGGTACCGTCCCTTTGAGTTGATGTCTTCGACCTCGGGAAGTATTGGTACCGTCCCTTTGAAGTAATGTCTTTGACCTCGGGAGGTATGAGTACTGTTTCTTTGTGGTTTGTAATTTTACCTCGACCTCCTATGACATTGCTGCTGACCTTTTGAGGGAGGTTTTCGTCATTGGAATGTGTGATTCCCGTCCCTTTGAGTGAATAAGTTCGACCTCGGGAGGTACTGTGAGTTCGTCCTCGGGTGGTATCGTCATACCGTCCTTTTGAGGGAAACTCGGATTCCTTATTGGGCGAGAACATCGCTAGGGGTGGTCCCCTTGTGTACACTTTATTAATAAC
>JAYDZE010313160.1:0-37314 GCA_034509125.1 Monilaria moniliformis | reverse complement strand
AGAGAAAAGGGGTCTTTTTCTCTTTGTTTCTTAGTTGTGTTTGTGTTTGAGAAAAGGGGGAGACGTTTTGAAGGGGTTTGTTTGAAGAGGAGGAGTGATGGCGGCAAAATTGGAGAAGAGAGAGTGTGTGATTTCAAGAGAGAGATTTTATATGATTTAGAGAGAGAGAGAGAGAGTTAAAACCTAATAAGAGATGTTAAAAGAAATATATTTATGGGGGAAATGGAGTTTATATGGGGAATTTGGTGTGAATGCGAAAGTTTTGAGAAGGGGGAGCATTCCTCTTTGGAGGCTGCCCGTGAAAATGCCGGGCAGCCTAAAATATTTGGGAATTTCGCGCCATTTTGGTGTTTTGGAGAGCAACGGCTCTCGTTCCCGCCACGTTTAATTTTTTTCTTTCCCATTTCGGCCCTGTTTGTGTTTGTATTTACTTGATTGCCACAGACTCGGTTTTGCTGAGATAAGTGACAAGGGTGAGAGGAGTAGTAGAAGAGTGCCTGCCTCGGTGATCAATCCAGGAAAAGGGCTGAAAAAGCTCCTCTATCAAACCTTCACCTTTTTATAATAATAAGGTAAGCATCACAATATGTATTTAGTGGAATATATTAAATAGCACATACAAATTAAAGAAAAAATAGTAGATCTCTATTTTTTTGGGACTGAGAACAGAAATGCAATCATTTCTAAATCCATTCTTATCAAGAATGAGATCGATACTGGATCGGAATATAAACTAAAAACACTCAAAACTTATGTCGAAGAACCTCATCAGAGTTTGAACGATGGAGCAAGATACGAGATCAATTTCAACTCTTCAAAATTTGGAATTTGGTTGACCTTGACTGAGTTGCATTGGGCTGGGCTAATTCTTTAAGATTGGTGGGCTGGGTGGTACCAAATCCATTTGCTAGAGAATCGATTATTTACTAAATTTGACTCCATAAAAAGGCAAATAAATTATATTTTATGAACTTAATTTTAAGCTCTAAAGAACAAGAAATTTATATAGCACAAGGTACTCCTCCTTGATTATATGGAAGAAAAAAAATTAATTGATAGTCGGAACAACCTGTAAAACCCAATAAGCTCAAACATTTAAACATTCGGTTCAATTTGTTGGATTAAGTTATTAACACATTACCTTGGAACAAGACCCCCTTTTGGCTGTTATTACTGTACCAAATTATTGAATGAAAATGAAAAAAATAAAGTATTTATATTAGGTACAAATACAACGGAAGTTTGACATTATTTGATTATGAAATTTAAAATAGATATTTAATAAAAAAACAATAATTATTTTTTAAATAAAATACATAATTAGAGGTGAGGAGAATATATATATATGAATATGTGTATATGCATATATGTGATTGGCGAAACGACGTGTGAGATAACGTCAGCCACCGTGGAGGGCGGAGCAAGTGGTGGGGCCGATGGGCGGCGGCCACCGCCTACATTATCCAACCAAAAGATGAGCAATGTACAATTATATGACAGGAGCCTAGTTGGCAATTTAGGCTGCTAATGGACCATATTCTACGAACCTAAACCCACTTTATTACGTGGGCCAGGGCCCACATTGCTTTCAATATATATATTTTTTTATTTCTTGTGGGGAAAACACATCATAATCAATGAGATCTATACTGATGCTCTTTTAACAGCACGAATTATGGCCAATCTAGAGGAGGAGGAGCTGCCGTTACCGGACGACATTCGAGAGATTTTCCAAATAGCTCGGGATAACATGTTGATCGATGTCTATCATATGTATAGATCGGTTAGTAGGATCACTCATATTCTAGCTTCGTTTGCAAAACATTAGTCTCGACTAGTTCGTTGGATCAGTGTTTTCCTAGCTAGCTTAGAGACATTGTTTATGACATTTTTTCCTAAGTTATAATATCTTTTCTCCTTAAAAAACATTGGTATAATTTAATTTAGCACGCCATTAGATTTCAAAGATAGACCTTGACTAAAATAGTAGCCTCAAACTTTCTTTTATTTTTCTAGAAGCCTTTTATCAAACTCATCTCCTGGCGTATGAAGATCACATCCTCATAACTCAACACTATGTAATTTGTAGAGGTTAATTTTTAAAATTCCTTGCTATAAAATATTTGACTGTGATGCTTGAAAATCATGTCATAAGAATATACACTAACTTAAATATTTAACAGATAGAATTCTTTTAACTTTTCTCTCCTTTTAGTAGGAGTAGGGCCGAGTAGCCAGTATGTCCGTCGCCTCTACCTGGCCATGACCTCAAGATTGTGACACTTCTTTGTGGTCTTTTTCTTAAAAGGAATTTTGGATCAGGGGTTGTATAAATTGACCCTACCTTGACTATGATAATAGCACTAGGGTATTAGGATAAGATGAAATTTGTAATAATTTTAGTAGAAAGAAAATTAAATAAACTACTAATGCAAAAAAAAAAAACTTGATTCTAATAGTTTGTGCAATTTACGACATCAGTTAAAATTTGGTGAAATTAAACCTGACCTGCCACCTTAGACAACATCATTCTAGAATTGTCAATTACACAATTCTCTGTGAATATATTTTTGACAACCACATCAGTTTTAATTTTGTTCAATTATAATCAATGTTGTAAGTCATATTAAATGAGAATATCATAATTTTCATGCAAAAATTTAAGTTTGAGTATAAACCAAAACATGAGTAAAAGTATATTATTCCATACAATTACTTCTATTTTAAAACAGTAGCTATTTCATTAAAGAACTCATACAATGATGCATAATGCATTATGTACTAAAAAGTGTGCACATATATACGTATTAAAAGGACAAATAAGAATAAGTTGGCAATAATCCACATAAGGGGCGGCAGAGGATGACAAATTATTTTTGTTTGGTCGGTTTTTGATTCAGATAATTTATTTTGTAGAAAACCCGACTTGCGATCTTATATGTATCAGGCCAATTCATTTAATTAAAAAAATTTAGTTATATTTGATTCAGATAGTTTGTTTGGCCGCAAACTTAAATAGTTTTAGCATTATTATTGGATAGAGATTTTTTAAAAAACTTATATATTAAGCTCATTGGTAACATGCTTATACCATAAATCTAATGTAAACCAGACTATACATTCAAAGAAATAAAAATATAATTCGCACCTCAGTGGAACTTGAACTAATCTCTCGTTAGAGTGAGATATTTGTCTTAACTTTGTCATCTAAGCATTTATATGTGAAAAAAATGTCAATTGAAACTAAATCACATTACATATTTATTATTTTCAATATTAATAATAAATAGGAACCTAGGCATGAATCACAAATTTTGTATCCCCAACTGGAAAATAATAAAATAAAGTAAATAAAGAGGGGCCAATTTTGTAATTAATCCGAGTTATGGAAAATAGACATTTTCCTAACTGATGGCTGATAATGAACAATTAGAATTGCAAATGGCTTAGTGTTCATTCAAATCAACATCTGATGTGTATTTATGTTGAATTTGTACAAATTATTTGCGTCACAGCGATTAACAGATTAAGGCATGCGCGACCATGCCTACTTAATTTTCAATATATATGGCAAAAATGTTGTGCGGACATCTGCAAAGCTTTATTTAATATCAATTAATTTAATAATGATATTAACTAGGGGGTAATTATAGACTTTTAATTCATAATCAAGCTTTAGTAATCGATTTGGGTAATCTCAAATTAGAATATATTATTTTATGATTAGTATTTACTAATCCATCATTAAAGTTAATTTTAATTATGACAGACGAGCCGTGCATGCATCTTTAAATATTTGGGTTCATCCCTTTTCTCTTCTACCTTTTTTTGTACCTAGATACAAATATTTGATGAGCTACGCAAACAAAAGTTGACAAATTTAATCTAACTCATAATATTTCAATGGAGCATAGTATTTTTTAGACCTTGAATTAATATGGTCAAATTTTAATTTTTGTAACAGCACAGTAAATTTTAAATTTTAAATTTCGAATTTTAAATTTTGTAACAGCACAGTAATCTATCTGACACAGAACTGAGCTGGTCAAAATTTGTTCTTTTTTTTTTCACTTTTATTAAATGTTATTTAAGGTTTCAGGCTTAAAAGTAGGGGCAGCTTAAAGTCTAACAAAGTATGGTGAATGATAGACTCAAATTCATTCACCCCCCAAGAAGGTAATGCTGAAACGTAATCTTCTCTTGTTGGCTGGGGACAATTGAGAGGACATTTGAAATAAATTTCCTTTTTTGAGGCCAAGGAAATGAAACCCCATAATAATAATAATAATAATAATAATAACTACTTAATTCATTAAATAGCAACTTATAAAAATATTCCAACTAGTCAAATAAAATGGCCAACCCAAACAGCTACTGATCTATACCAAGACATATATAGTAGTAAGTGATTAATTATTTATTAAATACTATGCAATACCATAAATGATTCATTGAAAACGTATATCTATAATCAAATTTATGAAATAATTATTGAACATATTTTCACCTAGTGTGTAGTAAAACAAATTTATCTACAATTAAATTAAAAAAAGTATATCTATGATCAAATTTATGAACGTTATGTTAAAAGGTGGAAATCACTGAGACTAAGCAAAGTGAGCATGTGAAAAAGTATTAATATTATTAAATCCCTCCTATTAATTCTACCATCAATAATTAGTGACCAAAAATATCTTTACAAAGGGGGCAGAGCACACCAATCTGACTACACATTGTTCTTGCCTCTTGATTTCATTAAAAAATAAGATTCCTTTACACTTCATATGATGTGTCTATCTAATTAAAAAGTCTTAACCATCATCGTCCCTAGAATATAAGCTTTGGCTTCATCTGAAATTAGCTGGACTAACCATGTGTAATTGCACCTAATTAAATTCTTATAAATAACCTTCTCCTCAAGTCACAAGGAAAAATTACTTGATCTTGAAATATATTTCAGTGATTGACTCATGCTACTTTGACTACTTCCACTATTTATCTTATTTTAATTATGTCAAAACAATACTGTAGATGCTAACACGAATAACTAGCATCTATAAGGGAATTACTTGATCTTGAAACATATTTCAAAGATCAACACATGCTAATTTGGTAGATACGACTATCTATCTTATGTTAGTTATGTCCAAATAGACGGTGGATATTATTTTCGTTGTACTCAACACGATTAAATAACGTCTATAAATCCCTCTATCAAGATTTAAAAGGACTAAGACCCGGCTTACCCTTGATGACCTTTGCCATGGATAGCAAAACCGAAGGAATATTGGCCAGCTTTTTTTTTCTGAAATAATGTCCAAAAAATTGAATGAAATATTGTCCCACAATGAAAACCTACAGGCTAAGTGATAAATGATAATACTATCAGAACATGGCCTTTTGTATTGTTTCCAGCATCAGCAATAAGTGAGCATGGAAAATAATTGATCCTATTTTAGAATAAGTAATTTCAATTTATTTTTTTCATTAAAGCAACTTGGGCATGTGAGTGATCACACTCACTAGGACCATTGTCAATCTCCAGCCAACTAAAATATAATAGCAAAAGTGAAGTGGCATTTTTGTCACCTTTTGCCAACTTTAGCAAAATCTTTCAATCAGAGGCATTATTGCATTCATCTACCATACATGATCATTTCTTTAAAACACCTCTATTTATACCTTTTTTATGAGAAAATAACTAGCATGTAAGAGCACTTACCGGTAAAAAAAATAGATGCGTTAAGCTCCATAGTCCGTGCAGATTCACAGTTGGTGCAGTCGGGGATGGCAACTGATGCAGATACTCCACTACCTGTATGTGAAGCAGTAAGTTGTTCTTGATCTCTAATATGCGAATGTTGTTATCTTGGAATTTAAGATGTTCCTTTTGAAAATATTGCCTATATGTGAAAGTAAAGCTATGATCATATTCCTAGAAGAGAATTGATCATTACTTGTTCATTGTTCAGCATGAATTTACTATGCTATGATCCAACATGACACTACTGTTATATGAAATTAAAGTTCTTGAATCATATCTCTGTGCATCTTCTGATATAAAAATCTTGGCAAAACATGAGTTTATTTTCAGCAAACATCTACTAGAAATATAAAATACATACTCTTCTGGTTTCTTGGATGATTATGTGAATCTTTCTGATCACAAGAAGAAACTTTTGCAAAAACTATCTTATAGATCCCAAGCTATTTATACTGACAATCAGATCTTAGATAATATAGATGAGAAAAATTAACTTAGAAGACCTTATGTTCAACTAGTGGTTCACTTTGTTTTAACAACTTAAAATTATATGATATTTCACAGTTTTGCTAGAGCTTTGAAACTCTCAGATCACACACGCTAGATCAATAAGGTCTAAAAACACAGTAGTTAAAAAAAGGAAAATCAGTTATCAAGAATTAGTGGGTCCACAACTAATATATATAAGTTGAATCATAAAAGTAACTTAGAGAAGCAAGCCAGATATGTTTATGACATGCATCCATATCAAAGTTTGCAGAATTTAAGTCGACAGTGAGAGTGAATATTCTGTTGCTACTTCTTTCAATTTAGAACTCGCTATTTTAGCATGTAAGTCGTTTCTTCTTTCTTTTGACAAATAAATACTGTTATCCAACATGGCAGAGAGGGGAGCCAGTTGGAAATTTTGTAGATAGTATTGTCAAGATGTCTGTGAGTGAAGTCCCCCTACAAAAGCATAACCAAGATGACAAACACAATGAACTTCCAATGGTTGAGGGTGAGAATTTTTTAAAATCACCCTTGACTAATGAGGTTCATTCTGAAGCAAATGGTGTTGCACCCAATGTCAGTAAGGTCGTTGAGAAGACGTCTGCAGAAGAAAGCCAACAGAATGCTGAAGAATCAAACAGCAAGGATGGAGATGGAGGTGTGGTACCAGAAAAATGCAGCATGGGTTCATCAGTAGCCATCACCCCAGAAATGAAAGTGGGGGATACAATTGATGAACCTCATACAGACGATGCAACGGGTATGACTCAGCTATCTAAAGAGACAAGCAGTGACCATCATGGCATGTATGATTCCTCCACTGAAAATGTTGCCCTTACGAAGGAGATATTACTGGAATCTAGTCTCCCAAGCGAAGAAAATGAATCTCATACACCTTGCATCTCAGAAAGTAAGGAGCTGAGTGTCCAGTCAAAGACAACAGATGACAAATCCGCAGACGAGAAGCCAACAGAAGAGGATATGTCATCTAGTCTCACAAATGAGATGACCTCGGAGCAGGTGCCATTAGAAAATGAAAGAAATGTTGAAGAAAATTTCAACACTGCAGCAGAGAAAGCAAGTTATGAAAATAGTGCATCTGGAGAGACAATCACAAAACTTGAGACTTCTAATGGCAACAAGCTACAGAACGAGAGTGACTTGAACACATCACTCTCTAATGGAGAAAGACAACAGAATGCTGAAAAATCAAACAGCATACATGAAGATGGAGACAGAGGTGTGGTACCAGAACAATGCAGCACGGATTCATCAGTTGTGAACTCTGAATTGAAAGTGGGAGATACAACTGATGATCCTTGTACAGACAATGCAACGGAGGTGCCTGAGATATCTAAAGAGACGAGCAGCGATCATCCTGGCACATGTGATTCCTCCACCGAAAATATTGTCCTTACTAAGGAGATATTACCGGAATCTAGTCACCTGAGCGAAGAAACTGAGTCTCATACACCTTGCATCTCAGAAGGTGAGGAGCTGAATGCCCAATCGAAGATAATAGATGACAAATCCGCAGATGAGAAACCATCAGAAGAGGATTTTTCGCCTAATCTCACAAATAAGATGACCTCAGATCAGGAGCCATTAGAATATGAAAGAAGTGTTGAAGATAATTTCAACACAGCTTCAGAGAAAGCAAGCCATGAAAATAGTACACCTCAAGAAACGATCACAACACTTGAGACTTCTAATGGCGACAAGCTAGAGAGCAAGAGTGACTTAAAAGCACCACTCTCTAAAGAAGAAGAAACAGACTTACAGAAAGGTGACAAGTCTGTGACAACATCAGAAGACCATGGAGTTACCTCAGAGAAGACTTTGAGTGAGAGCCATGAAGATGTAGAATGCCCGTCTAAAACCTTGGAAGATGCTGCTACAGATCATAATGACCCAAAGCTTGCTGAGCAGTCTGAGGAAAGTCTTGAGGTATGGATAACACTCCTACGAAGAACTGAGTTGGTTGCTTTTCCCTTAGTCATACACTTTGGAGAAAAGAAAAGATAGTAATAATAATAACTTCTATACTAAAGTCAGTATTAACCTTTCTTCTTGTTGCAGATTTTCCCGACAATTTTTTCAAGTTCCCACAAAGATGGAAGCATGAATGCAGTTTTACAAGAAGACACGAATGACCATACGGATGGAAAAATAATTGAGGAGGTTGACAATCACAAGGAAGTTGTTGAGGTACAAGATGAGACATTACCAGCTGAAATATATGGCTTCACTCTGCAAAAAAATACATGATTAATCTTTAAATTCATGGAGCTAATAGTTTTTGTTCTTTCTTCAGAAGACAGATCAAAGAGTGAAAGATGGCTCTGGTACTTTAGTTGATCGACCAGTAGAATTGGCTGCAAATGAAGAGACATCTGCGAAAGAAATCCAACGGAATGCTGAAGAATCCAACAGCACTGACAAAGATGGCGATAGAGATGTGGTACCAGAGGTGTGCAGTACGGATTCATCAGTTGCGACCTCAGAAATAGATACACTTGTTGATCCTGATATGGACAATGCAGAGGTGGTGACTCAGCTATCTAAAGACACAAGCAGTGATCTTCGTGGCACAAACGATTCCTTCACTGAAGATGTTGCACTTACTGATGAGATATTACAGGAAACTGATCTCCCGAGCAAAGAAACTGAGTCTCATACACCTTGCATCTCTGAAGGTGAGGAGCCAAATGTCCAAGTGAAGACAAAGGACAACAAATCTGTGGATGAGAAACTAACAGAAGAGGATATTTCGTGTAATCTCGCAAATGAAGTCTCTAAGGAAGGGGAATCTGACCACAATAAGATGACCTCGGAACAGGAGGAACTGGAAAATAAAAGAAGTGTTGAAAATAGTACATCTGGAGAAACAATCATAACACTTGAGACTTCTAATAGCGACGAGCTACAGAGCAAGAGTGACTTAAACTCATCGCTATCTAATGAACAAGAAATGGCCGTACAGAAAAGTGATGAGCCTGTGACAACGCCGGTAGATTATGGAGTTCCCTCAGAGAAGACTTTGAGTGAGAGCCACGCAGACGTAGAATGCCATTCTAAAACCTTGGAAGATGCTGCTACAGATCATAGCGGTGCAAAGGTTACAGAAAATTCTGAGGAAAGCTCAGTTGTCCAAGTCGAAGACTCGCAAACAGATCATAATGAGAATTTGGAAGAGGAAAGCGAGGGGCTGCCATTGACAGAAGCGTCAACAGGGGGTACCAATGATAACGTCTCAGCAGACACAGGTGAAGTCAAGGAACAGGATGAAGACCACAAAGAAGTTGAATTGTCTGAAAGCGAGCAAAGTACAAAATGTACTTTGGTGAAAGAAGATGTGCAGATAGAAAATCCTGCAGAATCCTTGCATGTGGCCCTTGAAAATATTGAAGTTTCTCATATAAGCCAAGAAAACAGCATTGAAGTTCTTCCAGAGGAGCAAAGCACTAACTCAAATCTGCATGGAAACACAATTACGGCAGAGGAAGCAACAATTGATGCAGCTGAGGGGCAGAAGGACAGTTGTGAGGTATGTATAACAAACACTCCTACTAAGAACAGGGTTGATTTCTTTTCCCCTAGTCACAGACTTGAAGAATATTAGCTTCATTCTAAAAAATGGATACTAGTGATAATAATAACTTTTACATTGCAGTCAGTAAATTAACCTTTCATGTTGATCCACCAATTTTTTCTAGTTCCGTTTTACATAGTCACCGACACACTTGAAGATTCATAGCTACATTCTAAAAAGAAAAAATACATATATTTACTGCAGTTGTTAAATTAACGTATCACTTGTTGCAGAGTTTTCCACCAATTGTTTCTGGTTCTCCCAAAGAGGAAACCATGAATGCAGTTCTACAAGAAGTCACGAGTGATTATATGGACGAAAAAATATTTGATGAGGGTGACAAACACGAGGAAGTTAGTGAGGTACAACATGAGAGTCATACTACAAAGTGAACCTTCAGTTACTCAGAGATATATATATGGCTTCAATTTGAAAAGAATAATATTATTTATCATTAAACTCATGGAGTTAATAATTTCTTATTATTTCTGCAGATTCTGTCAACAACTGTTTCAACTAAGGATGCTGAAGGAAACTCATTGGTCAAATTGGAAGTTTCAGAAAATAAAAAGGAAGATGATTCAGAAAAGGAAAGTGAAGAAACACCTTTGCCACTACCTTTGGCACCGGAAGTCAGTGATGCATCAATGCTTTTGCATGAGGCTCGTGTTGAGGATGGAGAACCAAAGAAAGCTGAGTTTTGTGATGATGAGAGGGATACAGAGAGTATGCTGCCGAAGACGGAATCCAGAACGGAAAATACAGGAGATGTGCATGTAGATTCTGAAGATACCAAAGCACCTGATTCCGTGGACAAAATATCAGAAGGTGGAGCAGTTGATGCAGCAGCAGAAAAGGAAGAAACTGTTGAGGTACTGGTCAGATATTACTACTATTTTATGATAACTAGCTTGATGATAAGTATACAAGTACTAAAAAAGAAAAAATAATAATTAAAAAAGGTAAGAAAAGTCTCTCATTGACCTCATAATGTTAGTGACCTTATTCTTCTTGTTGCAGAATGTTCCAACAATTATTCCAAATGAGAAGACGGAAGAGAATTTATGCATCCAAGTTGATGGTCAAGAAATGGAAAATGAAGAGCATTGGGATAAGGAAAATGAGCAACTATCCTCAATAAAGGATTACCCACTGAACGTCAATAATGATGAGGTGATTGTCAAGGATGATAACAAAATTGAGGATGAGGAACCAACTGGGGCAGTATTGTTTGATAAGGACAAATACACTGAGAGTGTTTTGCTGACAGAAGAACTGCAGAGCGAAAAGCCTGTAGAATCCTTACACGCAGCACTTGAAGATATAAAAACATCTGATTTCAGTCAACACACAGAAGCAACAGGTATCCTCGAGGAGCAAATCCCTGCTGAAAATTCACAAGGAATACCCAGTGATGAAACAGAGGAAACAGGAATTGATGCAGCTAATATCAACGGGAAAACTCAAGAGTTACAGGTGAAAATCATATCATGAATTGAATTATGTCATTACTCAGCTGGTTCATATCTTGAACAGTGAACCCTTAGAAATAGGAAGCAAATATTTTTTTTTCCCTTTGAGCAATACATCACTTTATTTAGTTTTCTTATCCATGCTGCAGAATGTTTCAAATGAGGATAGTGACAAGGACTTGTTAATCAAAGTGGCTGACACAGAAACGAAACATGATATAAATTTGGAAGAGGAACCGGAAAGACGGTCACTAACTGAAACTTCAAAAGAGGAGGCCAGTGATAACCAGTCAATTTTGCTCGAGCCAAAAACTAGCGATGAATGCCCAGGCAAAGTTGAATTGCCCAACGATGAGAAAAGTACAGACTGTACTACACCAAAGAAACAGAGTTTGCACCCTGAGGATCATAAAACATCTACTTCAAGTGCAGACACAGAAAAAACTTGTTCACTTGAGAAGCAAAGCTTAGAAGAGAACTGCCAAACAATTATAAGCGAAAAAGTAATTGATGCAGGTGCAGCTGACAAGCATGATCTCTCTCTTGAGGTACGACTAAGCATCACAAGTAGAATATGGACTTTTTTTCTTACAATTATACAATTTTGAACACTGATACGTGTCTGCAGGAAGAAAACAAATGAACAGAAATAATTTCCCTATAGCTTATAGCTTATCAGTTTATATATATTATCTGGCTGCAGAATGTTGCAACAGAAACTCCACATGAGCACATTGAAGAGAACTTGGTAACCCAAGTGGATTGCTCAGCGAGGGAACATGAGGAACGTATGGAAGAGGACAATGAAAGTTCATCTTTGATAGAAGCTCCAGAAGAGGAAACCGATGCCAGGGGGTCCAAAAATATCAATGAATACAAAAATAGGGTCGAAGAGTCAATAACACCTGAATTGGAAAATGGGGAAAATACAGAAAGTAAGTATGTGAAGAAAGAAACAGATGTGGAGACACCTATTGACTCCTTGCAAGTCAAGCTTGAGGATATTAAACAACATGATTCAAGTCCAGATATAAACAAATCCATCGAGGAAGAAATCTCAAATGCAGATCCACGAGAAATTTCAACTGACAAGGCAGAGAGAGAATCTGTTGATGCGGCTCACGCAAATGAGGAATATGTTGAGATAAAGGTGAAAAATGTTCTTAACTTATCATCATTAACTTATTTGACGCATTAGTGAACAATAGATGGCTAGATTTGATCCCAAAACAAAAGAGTAAAAGCATCATTCTTCAGATTTTTGGTGAATACAACTTTTATGATTTCTATTTTTACCTCAGGATGTTGCAAAAGATATTTCAGATTGTGACGAGGAAGATAGCATACCAATTGAAGAAGTTGGCTCACAAAATCCATTGAATGAAGCTTCAGCAGGGAATGCCATTGATGATGAGTCAACAAAAATTACTGAAGACTGTTTGATCACGAAAGAAGAACCCCTCGAGTCATTGCAAGTAGCAGATCAGGATATTGAAACACCTCCTTTAAGTCAAGACAGGGAAACAAGTTCTCTAGATGAGGAAAGCCCCACTTATCCTGAAGCAATCATTGATGATAACAAAGAGGAGAAACCTGATAATGCAACAGGGGAGGAGGATGAAACTCCCAAGGATAAGGTGAGAATCAAACTTGTTAAATATCTTGATCGTTAAATACCTAATTTATTCATTGCATGAATTACTAAATTCCCCTGATGCAAACATAACTATGGATTACGATATTTGAGTTGGTTATTATGACACACAACTAAACTATAACTGGCTAAACTTGACCCTGAAAGAAAATGGTCAACAGTATCCTTTTCCGGAGTTTTGGCAAATAGAAGTTTCGTGATTTTTATTCTTTCCGCAGGATATTGTAGAAGATATTTCGAAGTGTGGCAGGGAAGGTAACATGCCAACTGAAGAAGTTGCGTCACAAAATCCA
Organism: Monilaria moniliformis; assembly: GCA_034509125.1. Lineage (NCBI taxonomy): Eukaryota > Viridiplantae > Streptophyta > Magnoliopsida > Caryophyllales > Aizoaceae > Monilaria > Monilaria moniliformis. The sequence goes on along the minus strand of JAYDZE010313160.1, from coordinate 24,047 downwards.
CTGAACGGAGCTTCAACTGGGACTGCCAACATTGAGGAGTCAACAAAAATCACGGAAGGCAGTTTGATCAAGGAAGAAGCATCCCTTGAGTCATTGCAAGAGGCAGCTCAGGAGATTGAGACACCCAAAATCACTGAAGGCAGGTTGATCAAGGATGAAGCATCCCTTGAGTCATTGCAAGAGGCAGCTCAGGAGATTGAGACACCCCATTTAAGTCGAGAGAGAGAAATAAGTTCTCCAGATGAGCAAACGCCCATTGCAAATTCTGAAGGAATCGGGGATGATAGCATAGAAGAGATAGCTGATAGTGAAACTGGTTTGGAGGGTGAAACTCCCAAGGATAAGGTGAGAATCAAACTATTAATTATCTTTATCATGACACACCTAGTTTGTGCATTGCATGAAATACTAAAGTACCCTGATACGAACATAACTATACATTAGAATATTTGGGTTGGTCGGCAGCAGTTTGGCGTAAGCCTTCTCCGTAGTTCTACAATTTTACTAGGCAAAAGAAAAACTGATTTGCATTTATAGTTATGTTCCTTTTTTATCATCATTTTAGCATTGAAACTGTAGTAACATACTCTTGTTTCAGTCATCCCCGAGACACAAGTTGTTACCAATATGATTCCATATACTGAATAGATTTAACAAATGATCTGGACTTCCAGCAGAATATTGCAAATACTACTCCATATGAGGACAAAGAAGAGAACATGCAAGTCCAAGAAGATTGCTCACAGCAAGAACAAAATGAGAGTGAAAACATAGCTTCTTCGGAAGCTCCAGCAGTGTCCTGCACTGAAAGTAGTCCAGTCAAAGAAGAAGAAAAAGTGGAAATCCCTACTGAGGAGCAAATCCTAACTGCTAATCCACAAGAGACATGTGTTGAAACACAGGAAAGAACTGTTGATGCTGCTAATAAAAACAATGTAAGTTCTGAAGTAGAAGTAGAAAATGCACTATCAATTGTTGTTTCCTAATTTCAAGACAAGCAAGGATAATTAATAGCTAGGTTCTTAATGAAAAGAGAACTCGATAATATATTTCTTCTTTTAGCTCAATCACGTTCTTAAGTTATTATCATAACAGGATGTTGTAATAAGCGTTCAAAATGGAGACAATGAGGATAACTCACCAATTGAAGTGGATGGCTTACAAGAAACTTCTTCTGAAGAAGTTCCTGCAGAAAAGATCAATGATGATGAACCAACTACTACCCATGAGGCTGAATTTGCAAATGAAAACACTGTAAAAGCCAACTTGAATGAAAATGAGGAAAAACTAGAATGTGCTCTGGTAAAGGAAGAAGTACATATTGAGTCATTGCAGGTAGCAGATGAGGAGATTAAAGATACTTCTTCAGGTCAAGATAGAAAAGCAAGCCATTTAGAAAAGCAAGCCTCAACTACAGATTCTCACGAAACCATGGGTGATGAGAAATATGCAAAAGCATTTGATTCAACTGATCTGAAGCAAGAAACTCTTGGGGATGAGGTGAGAATCATAGTAGTCAGCTGACTTTATTATCACAAAATTAGTGGATAAATTTTTGAAAAATTAATTTCTAGCATATGTTATGCTGGAAAAAAGTTAACAAGAATGTATATCTGCAAGATAAACAGATTTAACAAATGTCTTATACTTGATGCAGAACTATGCAGCTACTCCAGATGAGGACACTAAAGAAGATTCACGAAACCAAGTAGATGAGTTACTACTGGAACAGGAAGAACATTGGGTAAAGGATAGTGAAAGCACATCAGTATCAGATGCTCCAAAAGATGACATCACAGAAAGCACGTTGGTTAAGGAAGTAGCAGAAGTTGAGGATCATATTGACTCCTCTCAAGTAGCAACTGAGGATATCAAGGAATTTGCTCCATGTCAAGACACAGAAATAAGTTCCACTGTGGAGCAAATCATACATTTGGAAGATATCTCAAGTAACAAAATAACAGAAAAGACAGTTGATGCAACAGGCGAGGAAACTCAAGAGGCTCAGGTGATTTCAATTGGACTCTACTACTTTAAGTTTTTTGTCATGTAGATGAAAGTGATAGCAAGCTTAATGAATATGGAAAACAAAAACTCATTTTCCAAATTGTACACGGTTTGTAATCTCCTTCTATTCATATTGTAGGATATTGCAAAAAGTGTTCCACGGGAAGATGACTCACCAAATGAGCAAAATACTGAAGCTACATTGATAAAGGAAGAGGTATCCATTGAGTTACCTCAAATAGTAGCTGAGGATAGAGAAGAACCTTGTTCAAGTGAAGTTAGAGAAACAAATTCTCAAGAAGAACAAATCCTATGTGCAAGTCCTAGAGTAATCATCAATGACAACGAAGAGAAGAAAACAATTGATCCAACAATCTTTGAAAATGAAACTCCTAAGGATGAGGTCAGTATATATACACACATACACACAGTTTATGAGTGCACATTGTCTAAGAACAAATTGTTATATTGAAACTAACAATATTATTTTATTATCTGAATTTAAGTAATCCGTTATCACAAAATTAGTTCATATATTGAACAATTTTTGGACTAACAAAGTTGACTCACACTGTGATTGGAGAATACTACAGTTCACTACATTTTCATCCTAAAATCTTAGGCTCTATCAAATATCACTCAGTGAGAATATACCCTGATATGATATTTTGTGATATTACAACTTGCTATTATAGAAGAAGGTTAAACTAACGATCATTATCCTATGACATAAGAGTTTATCATATTTCACAGGCTTAGAGATCATGAGTAGACTTTAAAATCTATTAAGAAATACTAAAATCATTGCAGTAATTTGATTCAGAAAATCAATGTTTTTTATACAAGACCCGAAAATTTGATAGCTTTTAAGGATCCTTAATTTAAAATAATCATTTATCAAAAGGGTCAAAAATGAACACAAGTCAACAGCTAAAGGAAGAGCAAAATTTGCAGCATTAGATTGTGTAAATTGTTATACAACTTAATAGCACTTGAAAGAAAAGGGGAAAATTTGACATAGGTGATTAACCATTTATGGCGATCTACAGGTGCCCAAAGAGATGGAAAGTGTTGATGTTAAAGGAGAAACAAAGGAGGAAGAAGGTTACCTCAAGGCTGCTAAAATGACAACTGCAGTCATAGGAGCATCTGATCAGGCAAGTAATCTGATCCGAAGCAACTTTTCAAATGTTTCTGGTTATATTTGCTAGTTTCTTGAAATTTATCTAAAAAACTCTCTTTGAAACAGGAAAGGAGCTTAAACTTAACAGCCGGAGAGGCCCCCTGCGCAGAAGATTTGAATGTTAATAAAGACATCATTGGGCATATTCCTGAAGTTAGCGATGAAAAGCAACAGGATTCACCAATCATGGAAGTGTCAGAAGAACATATAATGACAAGCAACGAGCATGTATTAGCTGGTAACAGTATGGAATTTGAGGTCTCAGAGAAGATTAATGATCAAGTTGTTGGAGAAGCAAATAGTTGTGGTGACAAAACGGACTTGGAGAAAATAGAAGTGCTAAATGATGGCCCCACGGCAATACCAACAAGTCAAACTTTGGCAGAAATAGAATCAAGAGAATGTACAGAGGCAGAGGTCCAAGTTCCAAATGGAGAAAAGGAAGCAGAAATTAAACAAGAGGCAGAAAATGACCAGAAGAACATAGACGCAGCACTACCTAATTATGCTGCATCTGAGAATGTCTTGGAATCGAAGGAGGTGAATGGTGAAGAAAAAATAGCTTCAAATAACTGTACAGAGATTTTAAGCAGCCCCATCTCTGTGGCATCAGAGGAAGTCTCAACATCTAATGTGGCATTAGAGGAAGACTCGACATCCAACTCTGTTACAGACCTTGAAACCAAAAATGAACAAGAAGCTCCAGCAATCAAAGAGACAACTCCCTCATCTGCAGAAGGTCAAGATGCTGAGGGTATAAGTGTTGAGGAAAACTCCAACTACGTTTGTGGCTTGACTGAGGAAAAGTCAGACTCAAATGAAGTTGCGGTTACGCCTGGAGAAAACAAAAGTGGAGTTGAGTCCAAGTCCAATAACAGGGGGCTCGAATTTGTTACCCAAGGTCAAAGTTTTGACATAATTTCAAAAACAGAAGAGACAAAAGCAGAGGAAGAAGATCTTAAAGCAGCAGCGGAAATGCAATCTGACAAAGCTGTAACAGAGGACATATCACAAGAAGAAACTACGTGCGAAAAAGAAACCATGAAGGAAGACATTTCAAACGAGAAGGAGCAATCACCAAGAGTAAATTCTTCTAATCTACTGCATCTTTTACAAGTAGTTTTGTTCCTTCTGTTAGATGAACATTATTAAGCCCTAACAAAATGATACAATATGCAGATCAAGGAAGAACATGAAGATATAAAAGATTATCATCAAGGTTCTTGTGAGGAAGAGGTAAACAAAGATAGTCACCAAGAAAATGACATTAAGCAAGATCAACACATAAACAGCAAAGAAACATACAAGTTCACAAAGAATGGAAATGATGCAGAAACGGTAAGAAAATACATACTCTGTTTTCTTGATAAAGCTCGGCATCTTATGACGTTGAAATGCCATTCATTGAGCAGGTACCAGAAGTTTCTGAAGAAGCCGATGAAAAGGCTCCAGAAGAGGTAGAAGAAAAGATATTTGCACATGAAGCATTTGATAGAATCCTCCACCAAGAAGAGCAGGCAACAAGCATTGAGGTGCCTACAGCTACTAAAATAGACAATGAAAATGCTCGCAACTTAGACATTGCATGTGTGATCACAGACACTCAAGATTCAAATAAAGAGGTATGTCCATTTAAGTTCACTTTCTCAACATTTATGACCACTTTGAAGCATGGTACTTCTTATACATAGGAAATTACAGGTTCACCAAATATACTTTCAGTACTATTTCAGTAACCTATAATACTTGCTGTCTAGGCTGTCCAAATAGCAATAATCCCTGGGGGGGAAAGTGAGGAACAGAACAAGGAAGATGAAATTTGCAGCTCAGATGAAGTGCGGGTAAAAGATGAGGTAAAAGGAATATAGCATACACCCATATTCAACATTAATGCATTGGAAACAACAATTTTCTAAGTAGACATCTACTCTGCAGGAAATTTTGATACTTTCAGAAGGGAAAAGCAAGGAGGAAGCAAAAGAAACTTATAAAGAAGCCTGTGTTGAAGCTGAGCAGTTTGATTTATCATCTCAAACCAAATATATATCAGAATGTGCAATTAGTGATGTTGGGCAGGACAATGAAAAATGCACAACAGAAAAGTTTTCTGAAGAGGATTATCCTAAAAAAATCACAGAATGTGAAGTATCCTCTGCTAGTGAAGACATTGAACTAACAGAACAACCCTCCGAAGATGCATCCATCACTGCTGAAATGCAAGAAGCAAAAGCTGGGATTGATTTGGGGGCTGCTGTTCCAGTCCCAGAAGCAACTGGATTAGAAAGTCAAGAGGTGGAAGAATTGAACAATAAATGCACAGAGATGGCAGACGCCTCCACACCAGATGAAACTTCGGGGATTTCCGCATCAAAAAAGATAGGAGAAAGTACAGAAGGAACCCCACTGGAGGCCAAAGACCAACAGACCAAAGACAATGCACTAACAGAACAACTCTCAAAGGATGCATGCATCACTGCTGAAGTGCAAGAAGCAAAAGCTGGGATTGATTTGGGGGCTGCTGTTCCAGTCCCAGAAGCAACTGGATCAGAACATCAAGAGGTGGAAGAATTAAATGATAAATGCACAGAGATGGCAGACACCTCCACACCAGTGGAAACTTTGGTGATTTCCACATTGAATAACATAGGAGAAAGTACAGAAGGAACCTCAATGGAGGACGAAGACCAACAGAACAAACTTCATGACTTGCCAGAAGAATCAAATATGAGGGATACTGAAGTGAAAATGGCAGAAATAGAAGATGCAGTGAATCTTCAAAGTGTCAGAGATATAAGCGAGGATGTCCAGGACCAGGAATTGTCTAAGAAATCCTTTGGAGCGTCAAACAATCATAATCCAGTGGAGGGAGATCCAGAAGAAAGAACAGAGTTCAGTGAAGGACAGGAAACAAACCCAATTCAAGCTGCACCTGTCTCAGAGACTCTAAAGCAAGAAATAGAAGAACAGAAGCTGGGAAGGGATACTGTGGACAGCCATGATGAAGAGAAAAATATATCTAATATCCCTAATCAATTAGAAAGTGTCTATGGTGCAGATACAGAAAAGGTCCCAGAATCAAGCATACATCAAAGTTCTGTTGAGAATACAGATCAATGTGACAAAAAAGAAGGAAATCAGCAAATTGACTCCCCTCTCGTCTTGCCACATGCCCAATGTTCAGACATCAAAACATCAGAAAATGAGCCAACGCATGTTGGAGGATTGGGTAGCGCTGATGTAACAGAATTGGAGGCATCCCCTCTTTCCTTGAAAGATAAGCATGTCGTTCTGGAAGCAGATGATACCAGGAATTTGATTCTTGAGAACCTAGATGGCGACAAGAATATATCTACAGAATATTCCCAAGGTGAACATGAAGTAGTGAAACCTTCAAAAGTTGAGCAAGAAGAAGAGGAATGCAGAAATGAGGAAAGAAAGGACCAGCAAATAGAAGGGAAGCCTGAACCAGAAGAGACTGACAAGCCTTCATTGTCAGAACTTCTTCAGGTATCTGGGAGAGGAACCTCTGAGATGGCAGATCATTCTCCCACTGAAAAAGAGCCAACCAGCCACAATGAAGACATGCATGCTGAAAACATTGATGAGGCTGAGCATGAAAACACAAAAGCAGATGAGGAGAAAGATGAGGAAGAGGAATCACATGAACAGAAAAAATCAGACTTAGGTTCTGAAGCACCAGTCATGGTGGATATTGGAGATGCAGACATGAAAGTAGCTCATAAGAAATCTCACAACATACTTTCGGGCGTTGGATCAAAAGTGAAGCATTCAATTGCCAAGGTGAAGAAAGCCATTACTGGCAAATCGACATCTCCAAAGAAGGTGACAACTCCAGAAAGTAAATAAGTTCTGCTTTCGCTTAAACTATAGTTTGAAGTTTTTTAAATTTAAACTATAGCTAGAAGTTTTTTATATTTTTTTCACCTTATCGGCTTGTTGTCAAGGGTTTGCAGATTTTTTTACATTATTTTCTATTTTTTATCTTGGTTGTGTAAATGGCTTGACTATCTACACGCGTTCTGTAAGTTTGGAAATTGTTGTGGAACTTCATAAGAAATTTGTAATGCTAATAAAGTTTTTCTTTTATCATACGATTCGCTCTTGCTTCGTAGCCATGACAGGTACTGAAAAATGAATAAATCTGGCTATATTGTATGTAAAATACAGAAACTCTGTAAACAGATTAAAAAGTATATCTCACTAAAGTATATCTAAGGATACAGCAAATCATAGAAATGAGATTTACCTTATATTCATATCGAGAAAAAGAAATAACCATACATTACATTCTTTCTTAAATATCTGTATAGTGTCATTTCATCGAGCCACATAAGCTGCGACTTTCACCGACATTCTACAGATCGCTCTCCGCATTCGTGATATTAGCTTTAGATCTCAGGAGTATAACAATTATATTGGCACATTTAGTCGAGCAACTGGCAGGCATGAGCTCATGTATATCTCAAAATCAGAATGAATTTCAACCAACAGTGATGATGCATAGAGCAACAAGCAACCATTATAAAAAATCTGGCTCAACAGTCAGATCACACCAGTTAAATCTGAATTCCACGATTTTTAACATTTCGACGTACCCAATTTGGGCGAAGTGAGAAGCATAAATGAAAAATACTAGCGTAAAACGGTCAAAAATTAAAAAACAACAGTAATTGAGACTTCCTGATTACCTGCAGTCTGTTAGCGGTTGCTGCAAGAGAAAATCCAGTCTCCAAAGCTAATATTCTGATTGAGCGTGATCTGCTAGCGGCGTCTCGTATTCGATCTCCTCCTACAAATCTACGCAGAAAAATCCTCAACTCTTCTGCGGATCGAAGAACTTGAACACTACAATGATGAACTCATTCGACTAATTTGGAGGAGTTTATTATAGTCAATCTAAAATCCGTGGCCTTAAAGTAGTTTTTCTGATCCTTATTTGAACATAATCCAAATCCAACCTTGTTCCTCCATGGGGCCGTCGATCAGTTGTAGCCACCGATGTTCGAAGTGTCATCGCGATATGGCGGCAGTGATTTCGCACCATTTTTGAACTACCCGCCTTGAATAATGAATATCGAGATATAAAAAAATTATAATTGATTGATAAATATTTTATAGTTATTTAGAATAAGTAGCAAAAATATTCTAACAAATAGTTTTCAAATATCCTAAATATTATAGAACAAATTGCATAAAACATAACGTTGTGAATTTATTTATATTTTGCAATAAATATTGGGAGTCTGGACCTTTTAATACTTTTTAGCAACATTTTTCATGGATATGGTGTGTGTAGAGTTGCCAAAACTTGCTAGTTTATTTAAACATTAATTTATTTTTTTCACGTGATGTATGTAGAGGTGCCCAAACCGGAGGTCGTGGTAGACTCAAGCGAGATTGGCCCGCTGGTCAATGTTATTTTAATCATAGACCATGGTTCCAGATATGCTATGTTGTGTCGTGGAGTCTTATAAAAATAATAATTTGAGCTTATGAGTTTGAATGAATTATAGTTAGATTATAATTATGCTTATTAGGGGTTTTCTTTACTTATGAATAGTCCTTTTATTATAATTGTAGTGTGCATTATTTTCTTATCGGAAGTTCTTCAATGTAATATTTTCATTGCCCGTCATCACGATTACTTCCTCCGAAGCTGGAGCTCTAGATACCAATTATTTCACATGGTGTATGTAGAGGAGCCCGAATTGGAGGTCGCGGTGGACTTAAGCGCAATTGGTTCGCTGGTGAATGTTGTTTTTATCATAGACCACGTTTACATAAACGTCTTATTGTGTTGTGGAGTTTGATAAGGATTACAATTAGAGTTTATGGGTTTGGAGGAATTTTAGTAAGATTAGGGTTATGCTTATTAGGATTTTATGTTCTTATAAATAGCCCTTCATCGTAATTATAGTTTGCACCAAATTCTCATCATAAATTTTATAGGGAAATATCTCAGGCTTGGTTTTTGGAAAATGTAGATCAAAGATTACCTCTAATGGTAAAGACCTATACCAGTCCCTGGAAAAAAAAAAAGTCGAAGAATATGGATTCATACGAGTGAGAGCTATTGGATAGAAAGGCGATGAGTGTTTTCCATTTATCGTTGTCCAAGAACGTGGCCTATCACATGACTGGAGCCAAGTTAGCGAGGAAAATTCTGGCGATTCTGGAGCAGATGTGCCAGAATCCATCAACAGCGAACAAGATTAATTTAATTAGGCAGTTGTCCAACCAAGGATGTCAGAGGGTATACTGGTGCAACAATATCTGCACGAGTTCAACATGATCACTAGACAGTTGAATCGAGTTTGATAACAAGGCACATGTCATAATTATGATATCTTCTATGCCAGAAAGTTGTGCCGGAATAGTAACAGCAGTTAGCACTTTATTTGCGAAGGCTAAGATGAGTTTTGACGAAGTGGAGGATCTAATCATTACTGAGGAGATTCGCATGAAATAATCTTGATTCACTTCAGGGTTAGCACCGAACACGAAAGAAAGGGGCAGATCAAAGAAAACGCAAAATTGGGCAGACCGAGTGCAAATTAAATAATCAATTCAAAAAGAACAGAGGTTCAATTAACCGTTGGAATTGTGATGAACTTAGGCATTACAGAGGCGAGTGCAAAGCACCGGGAAAAAAAAAATAAAAAATAAAAATACAAACGCAAACACATATGAGATTGATGATGCGTTGGTCTTGAGCGTGAGCAATCCATTTGAGTTATGGGTGTTGGATTATAGACTGCTGTTCCATTCACATCCGAAATCTTTTGAGAAGAAAACCTTGCAACTAGAGAAGATACTTGGAAGTGAAAATGCACCATACATGTTTACTAAAATGGTGATCTTAGATAAATTGAAGCTTTCTATAGCTTCAATTAGCCTTGGAACTTTAGGTGAAGGCCACTGCCGCGTAGATACCAACAAGATGTTTAGGTTATGATTACATATGAGATCAATCACAAAATGAGAGATTATTGTGTGTGTGGAGTTTGATAAGGATTATAATTAGAGCCCATAAACTTGGAGGAATTCTAGTTAGATTAGGATTCTCCTTATTAAGGTTTTTCCCTACTCATGAATAGCATAGCCCCTCTTATTGTAATTGTAGTGTGCACCATATTCTTATCAGAAATTCCATACTCATTAAATATTTTTATGACTTTATTTGATTCACTTATTCCTAGGTAAGGGCGGGGCTTGTGTTGTTGGCGACGAAGGCTATGGTGTCGGCGACTGATGGTGGAAATAAGGAACTGAAGGATGACCTCCGGTGGAAGAAGCGGAAGCTATGACCGCTGATTTTTCTTGAAGGATAAGCCATGCCCGCTTAGTGAGAGAGCCAAGAGGCAAAGACTGCCGATTTTTTTGGAGGATATTTTATATATACTTTTTTAATTTCATAAATAAAAACGATGTTGTTTAATACACGTCCGTGCCACTTAGTCGGTCACATCATCTAAACTAATTAATATACGTAAGCGTCAGCTCATTAAATTAACACATGTAAAAGCCGAAAAATTATGTCATAAGAAAATTGTGAAAAATTGAAACTTCATAATTTTAAATTTTAATTTGAAACCTTATAAAACTAATGGGAAGCCAAAGCAACTTCATGATTTAAAGGACAATTCTTATTCTTTTAAAAACAAAACCCCCAGCTGTTATTTATTTCCATTCGTTACCGCCAATTTGAAAACAAATGTGAAGCCGAAAAATTTCAAGTTTTCCCGCTTCACCACGCGCCCTTCTCCTCCCGCCAAACTAAATCCTCATCAAAATTCCGGTAAATCTTCTCCTCCACGGCTCCACTAGATTTGGATTCTAGAGAGAGAGATCAGCAGCAGCAGAAATGGAGACCTCCAGCTCTCGATCGTTTTTCCTAGACTTGAAGCTCAGAGAAGTCAATGGGTTCCGAGGTATAATATACCTAATTTTTATCATTTTTTGGTGAAATCAGTGTTAATAGGATTCTGTTATAGTATGGCTGTGATTTTGATTAAGTTTTCTGCGTTATCAGTAAGAAAGCGGCCGTATATGGGGAACGATTCGCGAGGTTTTGACCCAATCGGAGCTGTAGCGATCGAGCACGGCGGCGAGCCTTCGCCTCCAATGGCTCTGTCTTTCTGCAAGGTTAATTTACAGTTCCTTTTGTTTAAAATGTCCGAGATTAGGTTTCAGCTGAAAGCTCGTTTAAACTTATACGTATTTCTCGTGCTGTTTAGACCAGCAAAAATGCCCATATTCTTGCTCTCGCGGATGAAGCGGGGTATGTCACATTGACTGACACGAGGAAGAAATTATTGGATAATGCTTCATACCAGGAAAATGCAGGTACGTAAGATCTCTCAAAAGTGTGTTATCGTATTTTTTATTTTCGATCTGAATTTCAATTTTCCCATTTTGTGATGATTTCGCAGAGAAGGCTAAGGTGACTGAGTGGATAGCTCACGAAAATGCCGTATTTGACTTATGCTGGATCAAGGTATACTACACTTCATAGATATGTCTAACTTTGGACTTGTTGATAACTGAAAATCTGCGCATTAGATATGCAGAGCCAATGTACCTAGAGAATCCTAGTTTCTACCAGAATTTGGCTATCTAATTTTTTTTAAAGATGGGGTCACTAAGTAAAATATTGATTAGCATTATTACGACATAGCATCCATTTGAGTCAAATTTAAGTTGCTGGCCCACAAAATTTATGCTGTTGAGTTTCAATTTAGACTTTCTTGAACAGTCCATCTAAGGTTTTATAGGTTCCATTTGTACTTGTTTGATCTCAAAACTTGTGAACTCAAATGAATGATTATTTCTCTTAACTGTAAGTCCTGATTTAGACTTGTGAACTCAACTAGGAAGTAGGAACTCATCAAAAAAATGCTCTTTAATCATGATCTAGATTTTGAAGTAATGAATAAACTAATTGTAACTTCTCCTGCATATGTTACTTGGGATAAATTACTCTCATCATGACAGCCGATTAAATTGACTTTTATGCAGGACGACGCAAATATGTTAACTGCTTCAGGAGATCAAAGTGTAAGTCACCCTTCTCCTTAAGAAGACAACAATTCTCCTCTCTGCCAATATCACTTATCTGTCATACTATATATGAAAAAGAATCTTAAAGATTTTATATTTCATGAAAAAAATTCCATTTAGATGAGACTGCAGAAGCTTAATGATTCACTTGTTCTACAAGATTTTAAGATGGTAACACATCAATCCAACTTTTGGCAGATTAAAATTTGGGACACACAAGAGCGCAAGTGCATAAGAGCATTGATGGGACACACTGGAAGTATTAAGTCCATCAGCTGCCACCCTAGTAATCAGGGTAAGTTCATGAATTCTACTGTCATTATCTATTGTTCCAATGGCCCCTTTCTTGTCACTACTCCAATTTTCACAGTTTGAGAAAAGCTCACTTGATATCTTGTCCTCACAGAGTTAGTTGTGTCTGGTTCAAGAGATGGATCATTTGCTGTATGGGATACGAGATGCTCCAAAAGTGTTCACAAGTCATGTGTACGGTAAGTTTCTGCATCTATGGAAGCAGTAAATTTTTATTGATTTTATTTTTCACCTAAATATCTTACAGCTAGCTTAAGCAATTACATGTGAGTTCACCAGCAAAATAAAAAAAATCTGTATGTTATAAGTATGATTAGTTACTCTAACCCATTGGTCTTGGTGCTGATATTTTAGGCCTTCATCTATAGTACATGAAGCACATACTTCTTCAGGCCGAAGACGTTGCAGGCGTGGAAAGGTTTGTGTTTTCATTATTTTACTTGTTTGTCTACTCAGCAAGCATTTTGATTGTGATCTCAAATATTTCCAGGCTGAATCCATGAGTATCACATCAGTGCTTTATCTCAAAGATGAAGTTTCTCTTGCGACTGCTGGAGCAGTTGACAGGTAATTTTGCATTGCTACATTTAACTCACATCTGTAGCTCATTAATTTATAAATCATTCGGGGACTTATTTATTTTCATTTTTTTTAATATAGTATTATTAAGTTCTGGGACACACGGCATCTCAAAGCTCCAGTTACTCAAGCATGTCCAAAGTCAGAATCATCAACTGAGGTAAGTATCTAAAATTTTCTTTAATCAATTTTTCTTATGCAGTAAATTTTACCAAAGAGAAACACATCAATTATCACCAGAGTTTGTAAAAGACTGAAAGCAGCAAATTGTTATTTTGTAGGAAAAGAGATTACATGGCATATCTAGCCTGTCTCAAGATTTGAATGGCATGTTTATCACTGCCTCATGCATGGATCACAGGTGAACTTCTTACTGAATCCTAAGCTTTCATAGTTCTTTCTTGAAGTACTAATCACAATTTGTTTGAAATCTAATGTGATTGGAGGGAACTAATGAAAATTTCAAATGTAAAGCCTGACAAAATTCCATCCGTTTTTTCAGGATATACCTGTATAATGTGCTTCAGCTTGAGAAGGGGCCAATAAAAACTTTTTCTGGAGGCCGAACTGAGTCGTTCTTTGTGAAGGTATAAATGTTTGTTATGTTCAATTTAGTTCAGGTGATCAATATAAAGTCTCAATCAGCCTCAAAAGCTAAATATGTCCTTCATTACAGTCGGCAATCAGCCCTGATGCAGCTCACATACTCAGTGGTTCTAGTGATGGGAATGCCTACATATGGCAGGTGGACAAACCCCAGATGGATCCCATCGTTTTGAAAAGCCACGACGGAGAAGTCACAGCCGTAAACTGGTACGTTCTCCAAGAAAGCATTTATTTTTCAAATTATTGGCTTGGCATTATACATATTCTAACCAAGATTCTGGTAAATATATGTGCAGGTGTCCATCAGAGATGGGGAAAGTGGCAACTTGCTCAGATGATTTCACAGTAAGCCTCTTAGATTTGTAGTTGAAATAATTTAACACAACATTTTTGATTCACTTTGCTACATTCTTAAAGCATACACTTACATAGTATTTTCCAATCTCTCTTAGGTTCGTCTTTGGAACATCCAAAGCAGTTGCTATTCAAATATGCGATCTCCTTCATCACTGAGAAAGAGAGTCAGGGCGCTTCCAAGAATGGAGAGGCGAAAACTGTTCTCAGATGAGCCATCAAGCTCAAAAAGCAATGAAGACACCACTCTTTCTAATATAGTATGCGATGCCAACTCCCATACGCCCATAACAATGCCAGAAGTCAGGACACCAGAATCCCACAAGAAGTTTTCCTCAAGTTTTGAAGTGAAACAGGATTTAGTGAGAACTCCAGAAGCTGAAAACAGAAGCCCTTCCTCAGTCCTAAACCCTCCTTCCTCATTGAAAAGGAAGACTATCCGAGACTATTTTCCAGTTCCTGATAACAAACTCCCTACTGCTAAATCGAGCTTCTCAGAGTGCACCTATCAGTAACTACTATGGGGGATGTACAGTGGTTTAATATACATGTATATGTCAAGTGAAACAAGCAGGGATCACCAACTGAACTTGTATTAGAGAGGGTGAGAGCTACATAAATCCTCTTTTGAATTCTATAACCAAAGAAATTGAACTCAAATTGATCATTTTTGTAAGGTGCTAGTATTTCCATTTTAGCCTCTGGAGGAATTAATTTGTAATTTAAATATTCCCACTCTTTTTAATGCCATTTTATATTTTTGCAATTTGGTTTTATATTTATATGAATATCTATATTGCTCCAAATATAATACTAACAATAATATTTATTGCAATAAACAAACTTTTTGATAAACAATTTGCGATGTCATTGGATGAGTATAAAATTCAGGAGAGCAGATAATTGGCTTCGTAATCATTAGAAAACTATATTGCTTCTTTTTAAGGTACTATATTGTATTTATTCCTCCATGTTGCTAGCTTTTTTCAATAATGACTGCAGCCTGATTCGAACCTACCAGATAAAGTCGCCATACAAAGATTCTAGCCATTATTACATACTATATTTGAAACTTATTTCAATAAATAATAACTAAAAAAATAACACGAAACCGCATTGCAACATGGATTTTGGAGCCAATTATATATAGATCTAATTGATAGAAAGTTGACGATACGAATTTTAATGTAAAATTTATAAAAAAGTGATTCGAGTATTATTAGTAGAGAAAAAGTGGTTGGAAAGAGAGAAAAAAATGATGGGCCATATCGTTATAAGTTGTAAATAAGTGGAAGAATTGTGGTAATGTATTGTTAGAAAATTACTAAAATTGAAAGACTACTAATTTTGATGGACATACGAAAATAGTAAAAAATGACTATTGGCTGTGGACGAGAATAGTATATACTTTGTTAGGAGTAGGGAAATAATATATTTAGGGCCAAATATAGGCCGGTCACAAACTCTTTTACATTTTCTTTTCTCTTCAAGTCTCACAATATGTTAATATCTCACAACTTGAAATTGTAATTTAAGCATCTTAATTAGGTCTAGCAATACTTAAGCATCTAAATTATAAAAGGTTAGGTACATACGCATCTCTCTCTATATATTGAGGGCTGATTATTGAATAAATATTCAATATTTTCTGCACGTATGCCCACTTGTCCATTTCATACCCATTTGAGTAAATCAACTATTTCATATACATATTGTAGTGTAGATCACTATTTTATTGGTGTAATTAATCAAATGTTGACATTATAGCTATAAAAGAAACTAGAAAACCCATTTTAGATGAGAGCACATTAATTTTATAATTCCCTAATGTTTCGCACCATTTTTTATTTTATTTGATATGATGTGTCCTAATAATATTTTATTTTTTATAATTCCCTAATGTTTCGCACCATTTTTTATCTAGATATTGGTGTACGTTCTTTTCTTTCTTGGTACATGTCGGCAATAGCAAAAACAAATAAAGGAAATAATAAAGTAAATTAAGTAGTATGATGAAAAATAAAGTGATCAAATATTGTGACAAAATATTATATGATTTCAGGTGCTTATATAGAAAGAGATGGGCCTAATAATATTGATGAAAATTCATGACTTTTGACCATAATTTATATACCCTTAACTAACTAATTAAACCACCATGCTGCCGACATTCTCTTCACCTTTTGCTAGATGAAAAAGTTGCTAGCATTGGCTTCACAAGTGCAGTTTGAAACACTCAATGACGGATTCAAGAATTTTTTATTTTATGATCGGGCTTCTGCAATATTAGCATAAGTTTATTATAGTTTTCTCGACCAGTCCAACTGCACAGTAATTCTCTTCGACTACAGTTCAAACTTAGGGTCGACGACAGCTCGAATGATCGAATTTAATACAAATTTTCAGTTCATTGGCCGATGATCAGGTCAGCCGACCCCACCTCAATCCGCCATTAGAAACACACACATATATATATGTAGGGAAAATAGAAAATCCCATGTGACCTCATGGAGCCATGGGGCTAATTCTCCATTAGTCAAAATTTGTCGCTCACAATTTAATCAGATATAAAAAACAATTTTCCATATGTTTTGTCGTCTTCAGCAGACGGCTAAGAATAAAAGGAGGAAATAGAACTATACTTATATCTCATCATACTAGAATTAATGAAGGAACGAAATAACAAAAATTAATGTAACAGTTAGAAAAAATATAATCCAATCAAAAATCATTTTAAATATGCAAATATAATAATTTTCAAAAATTTATTTTGAATTAAGAATAATTCTCATCTATTAATTCTGTTCACAATCATCAATGAGATTAAGCTAGCTAGCTAGTTAAAAGATAACGAAAGTAGGTTTGTATGATCATGTGATCAATTAACTTTTCAATGTCTAATTAATCTTAAGTAAGATAACTTTCACATATATATGTATATATAAGTTCAAATTCTAAATATTATGAAAATAGAAAATTATTTTCAGCCCTTAGACGAATCTGATAAATATATATAACATCTCAAAAATAGTTTTTGTTTTTTTATTATATAAAAATATTACTTTATAACCATTCACATTCAAAAATTTGTTAAACAATCTCACATGCACCGACCGTTTTTAAATTTGTCCCCATACATTTAGCTCTTCATTGGTTTATTAATTAAGAGAAGAGGCACCCTCAACATTATATATGTATTTTGATTAATTACTGTTAATATTTGAAGCTTTTGCTTTTGCATCGATGCCTTTAAACCTTACACTGATGATCAGTGCTCTCCTCTCTTCTCTCTCTCTCTCTCTATGTATATATATATATATATGTATGTATGTATATATGTCACGATCTTCACCTTTAGATAATTGGTGTACACATATATAACCAGATGTCTCGAATTCGCTTCTAGGGTTTTTCCACTTTGTACTATTTTCTCTTCCCCTGCATATAAACACACACACACACACAGAGTTTTCATTGACACATTAAGAATGAATATTCATATACGAGGTTTGAAATATCTTACAGTGGGAGAAGATCGAAGATCCGCATGAACTAGCTGCTGTTTCCTAAGCTTTTCGATTTCCCAAAACGGAATAGGTTTTTCAAGAGAGAGAGAGGAGAGGGGGAGAGAGAGAGAGAGAGAGAGATCCAACTAAGGAGGTGTGTACCAGCCTGCAGGTTCTTAATTAACTTCAAATCTTGCTTTAGATCCATTTATTTCCTTCTATTTTGCTGATTCGTTTTAGTTTGGTAGCTTAGTCCTGATCACTCGATTTACCTTTGGAATTTAAGAAAAAATTTGAAAATTATATTAAAAAATTCCTGATGTATGAATTTGCATACAATTTCTATTTGTCCCGTTTGGATAATTTTTTACAAATTATTGTCACGGGTATTTAAATTAAATTACAAAGATTGGGTAGAATCATGGATGAATTTTATATTCTTGAACATGTTTTCTTTAATTGCAGTTTCTTTAGGTTCTCAAATATTAATTATTTCTTCAAAATTTCATAAACTAATCGAGGCAATTATTTTCCCTTTCTTAAGTTCTTTTCTGCTCATCACACAGCTCTAAATTTTGTGTGTTGTGTGTCATTTAATTATAAATCTGTATTTTTTGCAAGTTACAGTGTGATTATAATTAATTCCTGGCTTAATTTCAATAAATATTCTGAAATTAATTTTTTTTCGTCATTTGATTGTCTTACTATTCATACACACGTCACACACAATTTGATCGCATCATAGCATTTATCATTCATTAGTATTTTTCCAATAGAAGAAAGTAGGGCCGGGGAATTACTACAAGCTCCATTTCTTACAATTCTTTTTTCCTCTAAAAATAAATAAATACAAAAGAGTTACAATTCTTTCATAAAAAATTAAAGCTATATAATTCACTCTTATCAAAAACGTTACATTACCTAAATATATACAATTTTTCTTTGTTCATAAAAAACCTAACGTTTCACAAAATCTCAACATATTTACATTATTAGGAGCATTTATAAAAAAACCTAACATTTCATAAGATCTGTCATTTTTTTTTATCGCAACTACTACTTTTATGCATAACAATTGTTATTTTTTTTATTTATTTATCATAATTGTTGTTTTTTTTGAAAACAAATATCACTTTTATTTATAAGAACGATTATTTTTTATTTGAGTCTATGGTAGAAGAGAGCTCATATAAGATCATATCTTGTAGAATTATGGCAGCTTCTTCTTCGTCGACCAGCAGCTACTCAAACCCTCCATGCGCCGCCTGCAAATTCCTGCGGCGGAAATGCCTCTCCAGCTGCATCTTCGCGCCGTATTTCCCGCCGGAGGAGCCGACGAAGTTCGTGAACGTGCACAAAATCTTCGGTGCCAGCAACGTGAGCAAGCTGCTAAACGAGATCCCGGCTCACCAGCGCGAGGACGCCGTCAACTCGCTGGTTTACGAAGCCGAGGCTCGGCTCAAAGACCCCGTCTACGGCTGCGTCGGTGCCATCACCATTCTTCAACGCCAGGTTTTCACCCTTCAGAAAGAGCTCGACGCCACCAATGCTGACATCATGCGCTTCGCCAGCGGAAGCGGAGCCCCGTTTTCTGCTGTGGATGATCCGAATAATCGGCTACAGGGAGGAAACGGGTCGGGTTTTGACGACCCGAATACGGGCTATTCTTTACCGGATTATTGGGCTGGGAAAGGTGAAGATGGAGGTATCTAATATGTGTGTGTGTGTGTGAGTGATAATGTATATGCATGTTATATATATGATGAAATGATAAATCATAGCTATATGTAAAATTGACTATGCTTTGGTAATCAGTCTGTATGTATGGTGTTATATGTGTTTCAGTTTTAATTATACATAAATTTACAAGTAACGATTGCAGTATGCATTATGTAAAAGGAGATCGTAAGATTTTTTTATTATTATAATTTTTTTTTATTTTTTATATCGTAAGATCTATTTGATGATAGAAGGATTAATTTTCTATTATATGATGGATTTAATTACAATATTAATTTACCTTAATATCTTTTTCCGATAAACGGAGAAGCATATAAATTTATAATAAAAGTCATGTCTAAATCTAGAAAAAATAAAAATCAAAGAATAAAAAGATTGTGGAATGCCCTTAAAAAATTTCTATATCATACATACGCAGAACGGTATAAACATTTAGAAATTATATATCCCTCAAAGAAAGAAAAAAAAGAAGAAAAATTCAGAGCACAACAAGGCAAAAGATTCACTGAAATTTGACTTATGGAATCTACTATTATAAAATTCATTTTAAGCCATCCACAACGGTTTCTCTTGGTATTTTACCGATAGCTCGATTTAGAAAGTATTAATAGAAATTTAAATTATAAATCATATTGATATAACCACATTTTGTAATGCCCTATCTTCCCAATATTTATTTATTGGTTTTGGCTAAAAGTGTTTTCGGTTCTTCTAAAAATCCATAATCAAATATTGATGTAATTAATCATATATATATATATATACATACGTATATACTAAGGAAAATTTACTATAATTTGAATGGATTAATTGATTAATTAGATCGGAAACTCATGTAACCTAACATGGCCTTGAATTTTCCTTTTTTTTTTACTTGTATTAACATTCATTTGACTTGACTATTTGAATTATCTAAAAATGTCGAAAGTGGATAATATGTATCGACCTTTGGAATAAATTAGAATTCCAAAGATTCATGTCGCAGATTTAGGGGATGGGAATTTCAAACATGTTAGCTTTTGTCCACCTTGTTAGTCAAGAAGGTAGGAAAAACTAACCCTAGATAGGGATTAAACTGACTATTTTTTTAAGTTTCAAAGCTTTTTTAGTAATATTTTTACTCAAATAACTGTTATGTCGATGAGAATTTCACTTATTTATTATTGTCATTGTCGAAAACAGTGGAAAAAAAATAATTCCAGACAAGATTTCCTTTTTCCCATGTGAAGCAGCATGAACCTGCATCTTATTGGTTAGGGCTCAATATTTCGAAATAAACTATTGGATGTATCTACTCACATATTGATTTGTAAAAAGTTTGTGTAAATTAATGTAGGGTTAATTTTGTCTTGTTTCGCCAACTTTCGGTATTTTTTAGAATAATGTCACCAACTTACGTCTTATCTTAAAAAATTCTTAACTTTGCAGAAACTTTGATTTATGTCCTGTTTGATATAATCTGGAAATGATACAATGAATCAGCTCATCGGCCTCTAGTCGTTGTAGTGGGTGTTCATCTCGTTTTGGCAAGTGACGAGGTATGAGCAGCTCGACTATATTATATCAAACGAGACATAAATCAAATTTTCTCAAAACTATAAACTTTCGAAGAGAAAACGTAAATTGATTACATTATTTGAAAACACTGAAAGCTAGTGACACAAAACATGATTGTATTACCCATAAATGCATGTACATGTGTATGTATGTCTGTGTGTGATAGCTTAGTTAATTCAATTGTTACCCAAGTGTTTAGTTTGCTGAAATTTCAAATTCTCATACAATTTATGCAATTAATAAGGACAAAAAAATGTCGACTCACCATAATTAAAGTAAAAAAAAGGGACAAACTTAGATGTTGTGACAGGTCACTATTGTATAAATAGTCCACAAAACTTGTGCTTTATTTTAGAAAGTGCAAAAGAAAATGTGTGTTTATTAAATAAAATTTTGTATTGGAAAACATGCATGTTGATGTTAACCAATTTTTGGGGCCCCAGCCCTCCCTAAAGGAGTAGGCAAGCTAGTGGAGGGGGGGTAGGCGAGTAGGGGTATTACTTAAATTTAAGAATATTAGTGAAATTTTAAGAATATTAGTGAAATTTTGTGAAAATGATTGATTCGTTTGATTAGCACACAAACATCTTTTGTCTTCCTTTTCAATATAAAGTAATTCACGCGTGGTATAAACACAATGAAGTAACAAAAGTAATATTAATATTATATATATATATATATATCAAACATTAAAAAAGTACTTAATATAATGGAATGAAATGAGAGGGAATGAAATTAAATGCTTGGTATGACAAAATTGACCTTCATTATATTTCCCTCATTTCATTCTATCATACCAAACACCTCCTAAATATTTCTAAACTATATAGCTTAGCTTATAAAATATATTGACCTTTTGATGTTGTATTTGGAAGGAGAATCATTCCACATTATGTTTATATCAAATGGCTAAGATGTACCACATAAATTAATGGTACAATTTATTTGAACCTTTTGTGGTAAAAAAAAAAATCCAAATATTTCCAGGAGTGATTCGAATTAATTTTATTTTTATGGTTTCATTTTCTTTAAAAAATATACTAGGAGGTATAACCATTCTATTATAAAAAAAAAGTTTCTGAACCAATGATTTTTTTTGAGAGCCTAATGAAAAAGTGAATCTAATTTTTTTCTAAGATTAGGTGAAGGCACAAGGTAAAGTAGGAAAATTGTCCTATCGTAGTTTACTGTTGGAAGTTAGAATACAATTACACAATTTTGGTACGATACAACAACGTTAGTTAACAATAATTTTCCGGCCTATCTATTATCTCGGGCTTATGACATAACATAACTGGGTAACAAACGCACACAAAATCACTGTTGGTCCAAGATATAACGTTCTTTCCTCCCATGATATTTGGGCTACCAAACACGGCCTAAGAGAGAAGTCAAGTGGGACGGTGTTATTTTCAAATTAAAAATAATCAATCAAATCAATCATTTTCAATGATTGGACCCTCCAAACGTCCATAGGCCCAAGTCCAAAATGTAGCAAAATTTTAGCTAATCTAAATTAGTTGCATTAGATTGATTTGATGGGCTTAAACCCTGACATTAGCCTAACACATCCATTTAATTTCCCTTTGTAATTAAGGGTTATTCAAACTTATATGCTTTTTTCTAATAAACATCCTTCACATACATGTTGTCCGTCAATAAATTGTATTTGATTATTCTTTTTCTTTTTTTAAAACTAAATAATGTATAGATTGGAAATCCAATTTTCCCTCTCAAGTTTGTTGTGATGGATGAACCAATGATCTATATCTAGATAGGGTTTTGTTGGAAGGTGACATGAAACATATCAAATTGTCCTTTGAGTCAATCTTCAGATCCAAAAGATAATTAATGACAAGCATCCATATAATATGCTTCTGAAAATAGAAGTATATATATATATATATATACACACAAAAAAATGATTCACACACGCATACACTCACAACGACACACACGTACTAAACTCTCTAGTGACTGGAACCGATTTACTAGTTAGAGGGAAAATATATGTCTTATCCGTTATTTAAGCTGTACTTCATTGTCATTCATAATTTTTGCTTTATAAATAAGAATTAATGTTGGTGAAAATTCTATTCACCAGTGGTTGGAATCTCAGCATTTCTAATAACGAATCTGCTCGTATTTTATTTTCTTTAAACATATATAATTTGTTAGAAAATGAAAATTGTCTCTGATGATTTGTAATTTTAAGTCATCCATGCATCAAAAAACATGACAAAAAAAAAAAAGATGAACTATTTTCTCTGCAACTCTAGTCGAGGGCCCAAGCACACGGCGTCACGATTTGTTGTCAAATTATCTCGCCATTTCTAATGATCAAATTATTTTAGATTTTGAAGGGCAATGATTAAAAAAGATAAAACAATTGGGGTCCAAGTTAACACGCTCAACCACCCATCACTCTTTTATATAGTTGGTTTTGGGAGTTCAAATAATATGTTTTATCTACTATTTCAACATATTTATGTATTATAAATATTAGTAAATTTTAATTTGATTATGAAGTACGTACAAATATGCATACGAATTTGTAGAATGTAGACAAAGTTATCGAAAATTTACCGGATCATTTCGTAAGACGGTTCGATATGCTGATCAAATCCGATATCATGAATGTTAAATCGAACTATTGTCCACGACACTATCTTCGTAATCAAGAGAACGAATGAGAGATTTTGTATGTAAGTATTTCGAGGAGAAATAATTCTCTGGTCTAAACACACCACGTGACAATGTGAGTTGATGTGTCTAGCCAATAATTCTCTGACAAATGAAATGTTAGTGGGTTCACATCTATGTGCACATTGAAACCGACGTTCCATTTGTTAGAAAACTATTGATTAAATACACCAACTCACGTTGTCCCTTTTTTTTTTTTTTTGCTAACTTTTGATTTTGATAACTGAAAGAATGCAGTTATTTGATAATCACCTAATAGCATATAGTTAACTGTCCATTATGGGTGCTTAAAACCAAAATATTAATTCGACATAATAGGTAGATGAATAATAAAAGAGCCTAGTTGATGGAAGCAGCATACCACACAGATAATTGAGTGATGTGGAAAATTAACATACACAAAATAATCGTAATATATA
>JAYDZE010313049.1:0-18445 GCA_034509125.1 Monilaria moniliformis | reverse complement strand
CAGATTGTCTATTTTGTGCCCTACTTCTCTATATTTATAGGCACACAAAATGGACTGGGCCCAACTTGACAATTAGGGCCCAATACAGAAACATAGCATACCGTCGGGCCGGGGGCGTGACCCCCGTTTGCGTAGCGGCAAACTATATAGATTCAAGGCATACTAACAGTTTGAAACACGTAGCAAGAGTGCAATCGAATCCAATTAATTTTGGGTTGAAAGTGGAGTTTACATTGTCTAAATTTGTTTGCTTTTATTTGTGCCAACAATTGTGTTATTGTTTTATGTTTTTTATTGTTGGACTATTCTGTCCATGAAATCAGACGACAGCATAAATTTTATAAAATTATACTAAATGTATAAAGTGTATGTATTATTATAAAATTAAGGTGTATATGTTATCATAATGTTCTTATAATACAAAACATTCAATACAAATACTTTATACATTAGGTGAGATATTTTCATATTCACACAACTCATCATATTTTGACTTATGCAAGCCAGAATCTTGTACACGAATGTGGATAATAAGTTTACACGTGGAATTCAGTGCGCAAAGTATTCCAAAATTTGATCCAATAACATTTTTGGAAAAATGTTGAAAGTTCGAGATTTTTTGCATAACTTATAAGCCACAATATTTTTGCAAAATGCATCAAAATCCAACCTATATATATATATATTTTTTATTACAATCGCTATATAAAATCTTATTTTCATGATAAGAAGGAAAGAAAATTTTTCAATTTGAGAATATAGGACAAACATGTCTTTAAATTTTAATGATAAAAGAAAATGAAAATCCATTACTGGAGTATGGGGAGGCGTAGCGCAGGGCATGGGATGGGGTGTGTGGATCATGTGACCGCAAAAGGGCCACCCATCCTAGGCCGAAAAGTCAAGAAGCAGATGATAATCGCTCCATATTTGTCTCATGTCTGTACTTTCAACCGCCAACTGCATCTACAGTTTCCATTCTATATTCTTCACGTGCTATTTTTTAATCCCCCACGTGCGTAAATACCCACAACTCCACGTGTTTTTGTTTTTATTGATTTTTTATTGAAGCTCCTTCCTCACGTTTTGATCCATGCTCTTAACCAATCCGTTAGTTGAATATTATAGGATTTATAGTTTTTTGGGGGGATAAATGTAAATATTATTCGATTTTTTTATACTTATTTCGTCCCAAAAAATAGTTCATTTTTGCTATTTTGATACATTCATAGAAATTAATCAATTTTCATTATTATACATTACTCCACAACATATTATCTGTAATATATAATTTTTTTATTTTTTCTATCACATAACCTATCATTTTTTTCATTCATAATATATTATAATATTTTTAAAATGAGATTCTTTCTCCAATTACAATATTATAACTATTTTTATTTAAATCCATGCCGCGTCACTTTAGGCCCTTTTTTTATTATTATTATTATCTGAGGGAGTATGAGTTTAGTCATGCATTTCTAATTTCGACTAAATTACACTTAATAAATATTATAGACATGTCTGTTTATATTAATTTTTACGCAATATCTTATGACCACAAAATTTTCTATTATAAATAAAATCATTATTAATCGACAATATAATATTTATATTGATAACATGATTTTTTTAGTCATCAAACTTTGACCCATGTCTAGTCCGGAGACACATGTTTACTTTTTTCCCTACTATTTTAATATAGAATTTCTTGTTACAATATATAGTATATGAGTAACCGTTGAAGATGATCTCGTAGTAAAATAATTGAACATTTTTTTATTTATTTTAAGAGAGTAAAAAAGAATAATTTGATATTCCACGTCAGACTGTAGAATATCAAAAAGCTAATGAAAAACTACTACTTCTAGAATATTATATTTCGAAAAATAACAGCACAATGAGCAAGAGAGTTACATACAAATTCGAACCCTCACGATAGTTTTGTAAATTATAATCGGACATAAAAAATCAAATATATGGATCAAGTAAATAAAATATATTTTTAAACAGAAAATTCAAAATTTGAGCATAATTTTTCCCCAAAGTTTATCAACTTTTGTATTTCACATATACTGTATGTCTATAAATATGCCCTGCTCTCTCTTTCTATCTTCATGCATAATCTATATTAAAAAATCCTCTCTTTCAAATTCAAACTCGCAATTTCTCCCAATATTTCTCATTAAACCCGAATGCAAAAATGGATTTCGCACGCCACCAACACTCTCCTCCGCCGCTTCAGATCGCAACTTTACCGAAAACACCAACTCCGTCGGGCAAGAAACGGGCCTGGCGGAAGGTGCTGAACGAGACGCGCCACCCCGTCTACAGAGGAGTGCGGAGGAAGAACGGCGGAAAATGGATCTGCGAGGTCCGCGAGCCCAACAAGAAATCCAGAATATGGCTAGGGACCTTCCCCAGCCCGGAGACGGCCGCGGTCGCCCATGACGTGGCCTCCCTGGCCCTACGTGGGGATTACGCGCCACTCAACTTCCCGGATGCTGCCGACCGGCTCCCCCGCCCCCGGTCGGCCTCCCACCATGATATCAAGCGGGCAGCCTCTGAGGCCGCCCGAGATTTCTGCCCTATCCGGACGTCCTCATCATCATCATCTAGGTTTAATTCGCAAGATAATAAAATAATAATAAATTTATCGGATACTAATTCGTCCGGCGAAAAGGACGATTCCGTGCACTGTGGTCGCCCGGAATCAGCCGAGGATTGTTGGTCGTGCAATCAAAGTGCCACATCGGAAGGGGACGAGGCGGGCGAAGCGGCTGGATTCGTGGATGAGGAGGCGGTGTTTAACATGCCGGTGTTGCTAGATAGCATGGCGGAGGGGATGCTTCTCACTCCGTTGGCTATGAAGAAAGGGTTCAATTGGAGCCAATATGATGAGGTGGACGACGAAGGCATAGGGTTGAGTTTGTGGATAGACTAGTTAAGCTTAGGGTACATAATGCCGGATATCGTATAATGTTTATCTGAATTTGCAACTTGTTTGTATGATTTTGCGATTTATGACATTGCCTCTCATTTTTTTCGCAATTGCTAGATTTTAATACGAAGTTCGTTTGATGTGCATCGCTGAAACGACGTAATTCTGTTGCTCAAAACATTTGAAATATTAATTGCATTCGATAAAATGGATAATGAATTAATTTGGAATTGCAATTATATAAAATTAAATTTGAAGTTATGGTATTGTATTTCAATTCCAAATCATTTGTTTGGTAAGTCACAAATTAAATAAAATTTGGAATTGATCTTTAATTGAATAATTATATATATGTATATATATTATGTAAATTTATGTAATTTTTTATATATTTTGAGTTGTGTGTGTGTGTCGTGTATGTTTGTTATGTGTTTTGTGTGTATTGCATATAACGTGTGTGTGCAGTATGTATGTGTAGTGTGTGTATTGTGTTTGTGTGCAGTGTGTATGTGTGTGAGTGCAGTATGTAATGTGTATTGTGTGTATATTGTGTGTTCAGATATTCAATTTTATATTTATTTGGATTTATAAATATTTACTTTAGTTATAAAATTCAAGTTGTGGAATTTGGTTGATTTGGAATTGAAATTCAATTTCAAATTCAAATATTTTTATAGTACAAACAATGGATTTGGAATTCAAAGCTTCAATTCCAAATCCAAGCCTCCAATCCTATGATACCAAATAGACCTTAATTGTAAAAAGTTAATCTATATTCTAATTCAACGGTAAAAATCATGTGAGAATATATATATTCGAAAAAATTAATATTGTGATTAGAAAATGGAAATCTTACAAAGTATTTTTCTTGATGCAAGTAAAAAAGATTGGTGAAAAATATTTCTTGATTAATGTCATGAATACATGGACTCGGTATCATGAGATCTTATTGGTTGATATAATTACAACACTTATTTAATAGATGAAAGTATAGCGCATGTGTATGTTCTACTGATTTAAGATAGATTAATTATTGATTATGCTTAAAAAGGACATAAAGTTTCACAATTACTATATATATATATCGCCTTTTCTTTTAATAATCAACACCATCACAAGAAGACATATAGTTGCTATTTGCTAATGCAATGTATAAAACAAGAAATATATGTGACGACGTACTATCACCAATTTTTTTTTTTCTCCCAGTTTTTGGATATTTCTATAAAATTTTAATTTTTTTAGTTCAGATCGATTTTCATAATTCAAATTTCATTTTCTTGAGTTCGATTTTTTAAATAATTCAACCCTAATCACTTTTTTTTCCACGATACATTAATTTAAAAAACTTGTACTTTTTTTTTATTTATAATTCAACATGCATTACTGCATTAGTAGGTCGTGTAATTGACAACACTTTCTTAGCAATCATATCCACACAAAAAAATAAAAAAAATTAATGCAATATTGAAAACATTTTAAATAATGATCGGATGTTATCAAATTCGCCACTCAACTTTAAATAATTGAAAAACTTATGTCTATTAGGTAAATTAAAAACACATGATTGGGTAACTAAATACACGTCCACAGAAAGTAGTATTCTACAGTTTGTCATTTTGGAAAATGTTAAACGAAAAGACCCGAATTTAAACTAATATTAAAATTGGAAGACTAAAATATTATAGATTTTGAACCCAATATATATTGACAATTAATGATATTAATTAATTAATATCTTCATAATATATGTAGAAATTATGCTACGCATTTTACTATATATATATAATAGACATACTAACAAATACGAATAAAATTGAACATATACAAATAGAAATTGAGTAATTATATCTTTACTTAAGTCTACCAGTGTCTCTCAAAATTAGAGTCATATCTTATCTGAAAATAGTAATAATATATAACAGAATAGATGCATTTATTTTTTAAATTAAAGTACCATTTGCCTGAAATGGGCACTTCCAGGTAATGATTTATTGGCACCGATTCGTCAAAACAACACAGACCATGTTTGGTCATAAAGTCAATGAATAACTTTTTTTAAATATACATGTGGACCTGAAAATAATTCTTGACTTTTTAAATATTGGCAAGTCTATACCATATCACTTTATCTCTATATTTAAATTATTTAATATACATGAAACACGCCGGGCCTACCTACCTCACTCTCATCACAAATTTATCTATCAGTATATAATAATTAATATATTCGTGAGCACCGCGCTCGAATATATCATCAATTATGATCAGAATCATCAAATTTATAAATTTGCTCCGAGTACGAAATCGGGTAAAAATTAATCTTTATGTAAGAAAAATTATGTGTGTCTATATACATATATATTATGTTCAACACTATATGAATAAATTTAATGTGTTTTGAGGAATTTTAGTCATGAAAAGATTATCCAAATGGTCCTATTATATATCATTTTCAGAAGAAAGTACATGATATGGCCGGTGACGGTGAGAGGGCTTAATAATGTGTGTGTATGTGTGTGTTTTTTTTTTTTTAATCTATCAAAGATGAGAAACAAAGCAACAAACACGTGCTTGTTTAATTATGTTTTAATTATTTTTATATAATAATAAAGTGATGTATTACTTTATTTTGAATTACAATTAATTAACAATGAATTCCGACTACTTTAATTTAATGTGCAATTGATTTTAATATCAATTTAAAGAAACAAATGTGTATGTATATATGTGATATATGCAGGCGAAATGGCTACAATTTATTATCTAATAAATAATAAACATATTATAATAAAGCAACCAAGTAATAAATATATTTTGAATTCTGAACAGGAAAATGAATCAAATAGATATCGCAATATTCCAAGTCAATACTACCATTTATCCTTTTCACATTTCTTTTTCACTCGAGTCTTCTTCACTCAAGAAAAGTCTTGTTCACTCTTTCATTATCTTTCTCATCTCAACCCTAGACTTTTTCGTTAGAATCGAATAATTCTAATATATTTCAATCTCGTATTTCATTTCGTCACTTATTACATTTAGTCTTCATACTATACACGCGACATGCATTAGTGCTGCAATAAGCATTACATCAAATCACGATGGGGATATATTTCGAATGGGACGAAACAGAATTAGCAACATCAAATGGATAACTTAGAAGCCATGAAGAAGCTGCTTAGTTAATGAACTTTTCTCAAATTAACATTCCAATACTATTTGACTGCATAATTTAACTGCATAGCGAAGATGATAGTATTCTTGGTTAAACCATTAATGAAGTTCAAACTAAAATAAATAGCAACAATTTACTCAACGATAAATAAACAGCATATGCTAGAAGACAGTGACTGACATGAACACTCCATTCCATGATTCGTAGGCATATACTTCCTCCGTCCACAGCCAACAGTCTTGGTAATGGATATGACGGGTTTTAATGCAAAATTGGTAAAGTCGTTGAAGAGAGAGGGAAAAAGTTATTGAAGAGAGAGAAAAAGTGGTGGACCATATTGGTATAAATTGAAATATTGGAGTAATATAATAGTTATGTTACCTATAATACTTTAAATGATCGGTAAGTTATGTTATGCCATCACAGTTTTATGTTTCTGAACAAATATATATAAATCCCATTTTTCTGTATATCACTAGACATTAATTGAACAATATTATGTTTTTTTTTTAAAATTCAACATGCAATATCTATTATCTATTATATATACTTTTTGATGCAATATCTATTATCTATTATATATACTAATAAAGTAGTCTTTCACTATGCAAAAATTAATACCTTTATTCAACTTTTTCGAAATTCTGGAGAGCTTTTACTGACCAGCAGTTTTAAATTTGGCTATTCAACTTCCAAGGTTCTTTATTTAATTTGTAATGTTTTTCATTATGTCTTTTCAACTTCTGAATTCAAATTTTCAACAACTTAGCCCACAATATATATTAATATGGTCTAACAAGTTTCTTAAGCAAATAATTGTCTTCATGGCTCATAGATGTTCTTCTACTTTTGTAAGCACATCTATTATTTATTATATATTTCGAGTCTACTTTTGTAAGCACATTTATTATTATTTATTATATATTACTAACAATGAGATCGATTTCCCTTACCCAAGTCAATAGACAAACATTTTTAAACTGAAAATTCAGAACATGACCATAATTCACATGCAAGATATTATATCATTTGTCACATCATATTAAGTGCCCAAAGTTTATCAACTTTTCTATTTCACATATACTATACAATGCAATGCAGCTGTATATATATAATGCCCCTGCCTCTCTATCTTCATGCATAATCAATATTAAAGATAACCTCTCTTTAAAATTAAAACTCACAATTCTTTCCCAATATTTCTCATTATACCCGAATGCAAAAATGGATCTCCCACATTCTTCTCCGCCGCTTCAGATCGCAACATCACCGGAAACACCAACTCCGGCAGGCAAGAAATGGGCCGGGCGGAAGGTCCCGAACGAGACGCGCCACCCGTTTACAAAGGAGTGCGGCGGAAGAATGGAGGCAAATGGGTCTGCGAGGTCCGCAAGCTCAACAAGACATCCAGAACCCAAGCCAAAAGACGGCCGCCATCCCCCCACTCCCGGACGGCCTTCCACCACGACATCCAACGGGCGGCCTCAGAGGCTGCCAGGGATTTCTGCCCTGTTTGGATGTCCTCATCATCTAGGTTTTTGCGAGAAAATAGAATAATAATAAATTCATTGGATACTAACCAGCAACATGCATTGGTGCAACGAGCATAAAATTAAAGCACGACGGTAGATATTTTTCCGGTGGGATGAAACAGAAGCGGCAAAGCAAATGGATAACTTAGAAACCATGAAGAGGCTAAGTTAACGAGCTTTTGTCAACTCAACATTCCAAACCTATTTGACTGCATCACTTCAACTAATAGCAAAGATTAATCCACACTAGTATTCTTGGTTAGACCTGATAAGATGCCCGACTTTCTCAGCCGCGAAGCTCGTTTCCGGTGGCTGCGCCCTTGTTTGTGTTGCTCCCATTCATGAGCACCTCTAAGCTCCTTATTGCTACATGCCTCACAAACGTATTGAGTCCAAAGGTCTCTCTCAGCCAGTTTTGTCTCTTTGACATCTCTTTTGGTAGCTTGTGCGCTTGCAGGTGTATCAAGGAAAGATTTGATGATGTTAACCGATGGTTCCACCACGTTCACAGACCATGTATTGTCGGAAGCACCTGTAGAAACGAACGTGTCAGTTTGTACGTATTAATTCATGAACTAAGTTATGGAGATTGATGTACAAAGACTGGACCTTCCAAGCAACTTGTGACATCAACAAAGTGAATGTTCCATCTGAACAGCATTTGAAGTCGACTGAGCCGTCTCTTCTGTTGATGAAAAAGTGAACAGTTGGTGAAGTTCAAACGAAAATAAATAGCAACAACGATATAGCAAAATCCATTTATCAACAGCAAATGCCAGAAGACAGTGACTGACATGAATACTCTATTTGAGAAAGGTTTTGAAAGTACTAAAGGTTGCCAAGGATATACCTTAGACGACAGGAAACTAGAACTCCATTCAAGTTCGAAGCCAAGTAAAATATACACTAGAACTTCATAAAAAGCATATATTCAGTTAAGCTTATATCCAAATACTGCCAAAAATTGCCTACTTGTCTAATCAAACTTTTCAACAGCATTTTAATAAAACATGGAATATAGAAGATACACATAGGAGAGTTCACTTACTTGCCGACGAACAAGTCTTCTGGTATTCAATTTCACTTTCTCAACAGCTTCTCTTAATTTGAGTGCCAGTTGGTCTTCATCGGAGGAATTCATGATATGGTGCATATTTTCTTTGAGCAGCTCTGGGCATGCAGGCGAATCTTGACATTGTGAGTTCCAACAATTTAGGAAATCCTCAAATTCCCGGACACCAATTGCCTGCCTTAGCCCTCGTGTATAATCTGCATTTGACTTGTAAATATCATAAACTTCTTCAACTAGACCAGTGGAAACCATGTCGTCAACTCTTTGGTTGACATATAGATCCAATGCCGGGAGAGATGCATCAACACATATAAAGCAGCAATCATATCTTAAACTATCAGCTCGACCCCAGTTCTGCCCTGCCACATTCCAAATTAAGAAATTAAATGAAACTATATGATCCAGTCAATGCTATCACGTTTTGAATAAGTATCTGGATAGAAATACAGTAGTTTCACGACAGGACATATCTTAAAAGTATTAACTCTGCATGCTTTAAGAATGAAGGTGTGCTCAGGGATTTTATCATAAGCAAAGAAACCAAGGAGTAGAAAGTACCTGCATGGTATTCCCCTGGAAAAGCTTACTTGGAAGAACTCCAAGATGTGAATATAAAGTAAGATATTGCTTGATCTGCATAAACCATTAACATATGTGATTGGTAATCTTATCACTAATTTTATTGATTTAATTAGTAGTTAGGCATTGCAAGTCCACTAATGCTGTCTTAAAATTTGACAAAACCATAAGAACAGAAAATCATACGAACTCACGTGAATAGCCAAGGCTACTACAACTTAAACAACATTACAGTTCAGCCTCTTAAGTATTGTCTCCAATGCAACTTCCCAATGAATAACGATTAAGTAGAATACATATAGCTCGAAGGTAAAATCAAACATCTACTAGCATCAGTACTATTTTTACAGAATTCGGGACAACCTATATTTGTCAGTGTTGCATATAGATCAACATGAAGGTAACACAAAGGGTAAAAATGTGGAGTGAAGCTAGAAAGAATTGTACGAACTTGATGATGATGTGATCTCATCATCTTAAGAAGTTTCTCACCTTCCTCTGGTCATTTGGATGAATTCTGTTTGCTGCAACTGGATCAAGGTCCTTAAGACGACTGTAAGTATAAAGACAATCTTCGTCTGGTGGTTCAAGTTCAATATCTGGTCTCTCATTATCTCCTATAAAGAGAAGAAATAACCTTTTAACTTTATTGATTAGATAACAAAAAATGAAAGCAACAAATGTCTTTCTTACCATGATTATCCATTAAGGAGTTTGCTTCGAGAGCTTCTGCATGGTCATCCAATAGGAACCGGCTTACAAGAGCCTGACAAAATAACAAAGATATTAGATATCTATAAGGTGTAAACATGATGGTTGTGAGTATTAGATGAGTAGAAAAGGAGGATTCTCAGATTCACAAAAATGCGATGACTTGATTATAGTAATGAGGCAGTTTGATAATGATTGCATGACAATAAAACAAGATAGCAGCTAACCTGGATATAGTAATTTGTTCCTCCGACGAGAACAGGCAAGCGATTACGAGACCAAATCTCGTCAATAAGCTAAAAAGCAAATTTGATACCAGATAATTAGAAAACAAAACTGCAGAAGATTGTCAATAATTTACTACTACAGATTAAAACATTCATGTGATCATATAATAGTTTTAAGGGAAATTAAAATTTGTTAACAAACTCTGGATGTATTTAATTTTGCCACCTAAGCCTTATCATTTAGCCAATTACAATCAAAAGTTGGCATATTTATCAAGATCCCTGTTGGAGCCAGAAGCCACCAATGTTCGACAAGGACTAATTTTTCATTTTTTCTAGCCAATCTCCTAACACTAGAACTAACTTCTCATTGTGATAACGAAGGACACATGCAATAGATAAAGATCTGCCACATAGAAGGTGAAGCATTTGCTCTGGTACTCAAGATAATGCTGAATAAAAGGCTTGGACTTGATCCCCCCCCCATATACACACTTACATAAGTAAAAAAGATAAGCTTTCCATGAAATTGAGAACATAATCAAACGGAAATGACTAAAACAAGAAACATGAAATCGAGCTTTAGTGAGAATGGTAAAAGCAAAAGGAAAATAATCTCACCGGAATAGCAGAATCGCGAAAATCTTTAGCCGTGAATTCTACATTTGGACATATTGCCCCCAGCAGGTGATGCGGAACTCCTGTTAACATGAGGTAAAGAAACACACACACACACACACACAAGCATGATCAGCAAATCAATAACTATAGCTCCATAATTCAGTACTGAAACAACACAAACAAGATATCAAACAGATTATACAAAAGCAAAATACGAGCACCCCATGTAATCATGCTTAAATAAAACAGAAAAAGAAAGCAAAGCTAAAACCTTTTTGCTCATGACCAGGAACTTTATTAGTAAGAACATCCAACCCTTGATAAACCTGCGGCAAAATCGTAGTCGTCAGTAACCTGAAACTGCATGTATGCGCTTCAGTAATAATAAATTTATGCAAAAGCGGTACCTGCATGGAATCGGCACTGATTATTTCAATGGGGAAGTGAGATGCAAGGTCTACAGCCAATTTGGATTTGCCTGATCCAGAGGCGCCCATTATCACCACGATTTTGGGCTTTGAATTGGGTCCCTTGTTCGGGTTATGGCCGAATGATTTCTCTTCGGGCGGGCTTGTAGCCTCCATAATCGCGCTTGCGCCGCTCCTCGCCGCCGCTAGGGCTATTCGCCGGCCAGAAATTGCTAAATTTAGGGGTTAAGGATCCATAAAACGGGCTGAGATTTTCTCTTTTGGGCTTTATATTGATAATCTATTTCGGCCCAACTACAAGCTAATTATTGGTTATAAGAAACTATTTGAATTATTAGATCCTAAATAACGATCAATTAATGAATTATATTCCATATATAGAAATATACGTCAGCGACATATAGAATAAATATAATAATAATAATGATAATAATAATAATACAATTATAATTATTATTATCATTATCATTATTATTATTATTATTATTATTATTATTATTATTATTATTATTATTATTATTATTATTATTTATACGTTATGGAAAGAAAGAAGCATTTCAGCTCAGAAGATGAGTTTTGAGTTGAGCTGGCGAGCACTCAACTCAATTGAGCAAGAAGCACAGACTCAACACTCTCGCAATATGCGAATTCGCACTTATTGACCGTTGCTGGCTCCGACTCCGGCGCCGGCGCCGGAACTCAAAGCCGATTTGAAGGCTTGCGCCGCCCGCGGGGTTTACACTGTCATCACCGCCGTGACGGCTCAGAACACTCTTGGAGTCCAGGTGCACTACTACATCACATTCATTTTGATTTCGTATTAATTTTCCATCTTTTCTCTGATTTCGATTTGTTTGCGTTTGCTAAATTTGATCGGATTAGTTTAATGCATTTGATTGACAATTTCAGTAGAAATCGGATTTTTTTACTTGGTGTCATTGTATAGTAAGTCCGGATTTTGATGTGATAGGGAGTGAATGTTGTGGCTGAGGATATGTTAGAGAACAGCTCAAGTCGGTGATGTCCGATATGCTTCCTGATGTTGTAAGTACTTTTGATGAAAATGCAATCCTTTTGATGATGTATGGTGTATGCAGTTATTTCCATGAAACCCTCATTTTTGCCGAGGGCTAGTGTTGATGTAATTGGTGGAAATGAAAGGTGAAAACGGGTATGCTTCCTTCACCTGGCATTAATTAAGAAGGTATTGTGCCAGAGCCCCAAGGAATTCAGAGTTGGAGGTATTTTGTAACCATAATTCTTAGCCGCTGCCTAACACTTTTTTGAGCTGTTTGGTTGTTGATGGATATGAGTCTTATTAAGGAAGCTTCGGTGGTTGATCCTGTCATGGTATCTACAAGTGGTGATGTATTGGCTGGTTCTTCAGTTTTGGCTATCTTTAGGTATGTTTCGTAGTAATGAAATGCACCTACCGTTCTTGGTGGTTTAAGTTGTTACTTGTTAGTAAAGAACCAGCTAATATACAGCTATACTATCATGTTTGTTCAACCTCAGTTGCACTGATTGAATTAGTATGGATTGAGGGTCTGACCGACCTCTTTCATGAGCACAACTGCATGACCAACTATCTAGTTATCTTATCTTACTAACGTAACCTGAGCTGAAAGTCTAATGTTTCTATTATATATAATAAATGAATTAGTAGAAACCTATCATCCATGAAGCAAGTCTGAGTATGTGCTTGTGAAACATAAGACAAAGCAAAAACAGCACATATCTATCTAAATATTGTACAGGGTTTATTGTATATTCTTCTCAGTCATATCAAGTTCACAGCTTAGGTCTTC
Source organism: Monilaria moniliformis (assembly GCA_034509125.1). Taxonomy (NCBI): domain Eukaryota; kingdom Viridiplantae; phylum Streptophyta; class Magnoliopsida; order Caryophyllales; family Aizoaceae; genus Monilaria; species Monilaria moniliformis. The sequence continues at coordinate 5,348 of JAYDZE010313049.1, read as the reverse complement.
GTCTATTTGAATTTTTGCTTTCTGCATATTTTCCAGAACTAAAGCTTTTAGTTTGTGAGATAGGTATGAAAATAAACTTTCTGTATAATGTCATTATTACGCTATCTTTGTTTAGACATATCATTTTCTTTTACAGGGAGGAGCTTCTTCCTCTGGCCGATATAGTAACTCCTAATTTAAGAAAGGCATCTGCTTTACTTGATGGAATGCCCATGGAAACAGTTGCTGACATGCGTTCTGCAGCAAAACTCATACATGATATCTGCCTTTGGTCAGCTCTCAAAAACTTTCAATTTTTCAGTGCTTCATATTATGCTCCAGAGAGATGAGAATGTAGATCTGGGACTTTGCAAAACTAAGCGGAACCAATTAAAGTCTGTGCATTCAATGTCGAACAGCTTCTAATTCTTTCTCCTTTTTTTCCCCTTAGTGTATTAGTGTGTCATGTTACAATTTATTTATTTATTTATTTGAAAATTTGCATTAAGTTTTAATTTCTAATACACATTTTTAAGAATACTTGTGATGAAAATTTTGTTATACTGAACTTATTTATTTATTTATTTCAGACATGTTCTTGTAAAATGAGGTGAGCTTCCTGCATCCTCTGATGCAGTTGATGTTCTATTTTATGGTATCTGTGACTCATGCTTCTCACTATAATATATATGTATTGAAGATATGGAATCATATATGATTTGACCTCCTAGGTAAGGAGTTGTATGAGCTCCGCTCTACCCAGATAAAAACTTCAAATACTCATGGAAGTGGCTGTACTTTGGCATCATTGTTTGTGACGCTGACCGAGTCCATATTGGGCATGAACTCTCCTTGGTCCCGACAAAAGCATTGGTGTAATATGCAAGACCCCAGAGCAGGCCAAGGAAGCATGGATCCATGGGGCAGATTACATTGGTTGTGGCGGCCCGACAAATACGGAAGATTCCGTAAAACAACCCCACCGTGGGTTCGACGTCCAAGCTGCCGGTGGTGGCCATTGGCGGGATCAGTATTTCAAATGTGAAACCTGTTTTGCAGTTGTGTTTGCCCTTTTTGATAAGGAATATTTTTGCAGAGACGCAGAATTTGCTAAGAGGTGATAATGGATTCTTGTTAACGTTCTTGTATATTAGAATTTTTTAGGGATTATAAATATGTTTTTAGATAGTATCTGTATTAAATAGACAGTGGCAAATCTGACAAATCTGACTTTAATGGCCACACTTGCGTAGTCTAAAAGCAGAAAAATGCTTTCTTGAAATTCATCATATCATATGCTTCTGCTTTTTTGAAAGATATTTTGAGAAATTGTCGTTGAATGAGTGAAATGATGATTGTGAAATCCATTAATCATCCTCTAAACTGAAATCAAATACAAACTGCACAAGCATCTTGTTTGGGCTCTAGAGTTTTTCAATCTTAATCACAAAAAATCGGAAAAGGAAAAAAGAATCTTCAAACAGACAATCAAACAAGATGGAAACCTTAAAAAAGAAGATAATTAGATCTCGAACACAAGAAAAGAAAAAAAAGAAAAACCTAGTAAAGGGATAATTCGATTCTATATGTTGTTGCAGAGCTCTTCTAGTTTGGTCGATCTCAACTTCTCGCTTTCATTCACCAACTGCCCAACAAAAATCCAAGAAACCAACAACATTAACAACACTGAAAGTAATGTCTGAAAATAACAAAGTAAGAGCTTCTTCTACCTCTGCTAATTTGGCAAGGAGTTGCCCCTTTTCTTTGTTTTTCTCATTGAAAGCCTCAACCGATTCTTTATACTCTTTTTCCTATAAAATACAAAGTTAAAGGAGATAAATCTATTTGGAAATTGGAGAGAGGCAGCAAACAACCTTAATCCAAATCTGTAATAACAAATCACAGTCACACCTTCTTCTGACAGTTGACGCCCAACGACTTCACATCTCGATTCACAATTTCAACCCTCTTGCAAATCGCCGCAACTTCCTTCCTCATCGGATCCGTCACAGCATCAAGCTCCTAATCACTCACAAATCCCCAATCAATCGATAATTCCTCTCGATCTACTCTTACAAATTGGAAAAAAGAAAAAATCGATAGAACTTACTCCATGAATTAGTTGAAGGCGCTTGGCTTCTTCCTCGACGCGTGTCAATTGAGCTTGGACTCTCTCTCTAATCTCGCTCCTCCTCCGCTCGATCTCTTCCTCCTTGGCGCGGAAGGCGGCGAGGGCGGAGTTGGTCATGTCTTGGTCGTGGAGCAAAGGACCGTCGGTATCTGGGGTTTCGATCATCTCGGACATCTTCTTCTTCTTCATACACAGCATCGTTTGTGACTGCTGCTGCTCCTCTGTTGTCATTATGCGTTGTGAAATTTGTCTTTTTGCTTTTGTGCTGTTCCTCTTAATGATGCTTATCTCTTTCTCTTTCTCTTTCTCTTTCCCTCTTTCTCTTTCTTGGTTTAAAAATCAATTACAGATGGTGTGAATGTGTGGATCCACCTTGCTTGCTTATCATACAAACGTTACCGTTAGGTATTGACCCACTCCCCATATTTTGTTTCATGGTTTTAGTATTTTATTTAGTATACAAGTTATATGTCACTCATATCATAGATCACTTTGTATGAATTTTCTGAAAAATCAAAGTTGTTTGAATCGATGATGGAGGAACGTGGGATTTAAACCTTAGACCTCTCTATTATAAATATAGAATTATATCATTTGATGTTTCTGAAGAAACGTCATAATTTGAAAAGGGGCTTGTAAATAAGCAAATTACCAAGCATCGTAAACTTACGCAACTAAATATGAGTTGCTTGATCCAATGTCGGTAGACTCACTTTACAATTCTTCCTATTATCTTTTTTATTCATGGAAAAATAAGCATGATTCCTAACTTAGCATGAGTGCATGTTCGGCTCGCCGACAACCCGTAACGGGCTGTCTTGGGCTTGTATTTTAGCAGCCCGATGAGCTTGGGTTGGATCGGCCCTAGCTGATGCTTTGATCCAAATCACATGCGTACAAGCACATTCACATGGCACACTGCGCCCGATAATAATCTTGTAACGACGAACACAAGCAATCAAGAAGTTGGCTCATAGGAAAAGAATATTGTTAATATTGTACCAGGATTAATCATAATCTTATAATACGATTAACAAATAAAGTTGACTCATAAGGAAAATAATATTATACTCAAGATTTACTAATATTTGTAAAATAAAGAAAATATATAAAGATACGGTTACAGAATCAGAAATATTTTGTTAGGACCCAAGTTCATTTAATCATCAGTTCAAAAAGTAATCAAAATATATATTTTAAATAAAATAAAATAAAATAAAAAAGTATTAGATATTTTTGATAATAGCATAATATTATGTGAGTTACGTGACATCGTTAAAACAAAATTAAAAATATGATCTCACCTACTAAATTATAAAACCACAACAACATGAGATGGTTTTCGTATATAAGAGAAATAATGAAATAAAGTTAAATACTATCAGATGGCAAGAAGTATATAAACTAGAAGACAAATTAGCAACAAACAATATTTGTGAAATTTACATTTCTGAATTATAATAAATATGATATAAAAATATTTTGTTTCTTGATTATAATTATTTAATATTAATTAAGAATATAACTATATAATTAAATTAAGAATTACAAAAATCTAAATGTAAATATGTAAGATAGAGAGAGGTTCAAATAAAAACTCATTTTTATTATGAGAATGGAAAACCATTTTCAATCATTCGATCACGAAGACCTACGGTGGATGAGAACCATTTTCAACCCTTCGATCACGTAAATCTACTGTGGATGCATTTTCTTACTAGATGAGTGTAGCACCAGGATTCAAATCCCACGAGGCGCGAACTTTTTTTTATTTTTTATTTTTTTCCGAATGCAATTAATTTCATTGAAATGCAATGACTTTATATATATATTTTATGCAATGTACTTGGTTCTCATTAAAAAATTGACTTTTAGAATAACTCCATAACATATATGTACATGAGTACTTAATCTATGTACAAGTGATATGGATTATAGTGAGAACCCTCCTATCGACTTCTTAGAAGTTTGGATAGATTGATTATGTAATCGAGTTAGATCAACTTGTCGAAATTTTTGAAATTGCATTGTTAAATAAAGGAATATGTTTATAAAAAAAATTAAGTAATAAATGGTACCTGTTTATTTATAAACATACACATGTTAACAATAATGTGTCCAAAGAATCAGAAGGGAATACTTATAGTTCATTACAAGGATGCATAAAAAATCCCACCAAAAATTCATACAAATTTCATCACAATAATTTAACCAACTAAAAATGAAATACAATGTCACACAACTACAACCACTATATAAGCTAAAGAAAATCAAAAGGAAGCAATATTATTCCTATCCTAATATTTATGATACTTATGCTCCTTCAACCTTTGTTTCTTCAACTGTATAACATGCTCTCCTGCATATTTTCTGTGCTTTTCTGCCAATATTTGCTGACAGAGCAAGCAAGCAATCTTGTGTACATTTTTCTGTGTAAGGATACAAATACAGGAATGTGAGAGGCAGAGAGATGATCATCATCAATCATCATCATACTCTGCCAACAAATGCTGTCAAGAGCTGGGGACAATGGTGCCAACGTATCCTAGCCCCGCAATTGTGAAGGTGATGACTTGAAGAAATAGGTATATGAAGTAGCAGTTCTTCCCATACATGAAGTCATAGCAGCCACAGATGAAGAGAAACACTGCAAATCCGAGCTCGTGTAGGTTGACCCTGAAACAAACCAACAACACACAAAAACTGTTTATCACCATTTTTGTTCTTGCAAATGTTTGATCATGCTTCAAATGTGACAAACATTCTTACCGATTTCCTAGTAACTTAGATAGGGATATTTTAGATGCAATTTTGCTGCTCGCTTTGTTGTTCTTGAGTGTGTCTCCGAGTTTCTCAGTCACCACCCATTCATTCACTCTTGCAGCCTCCAAGATACCGATCAATGTGGCCTTTGTGCGATGGAACGACATCACATTCTCGAACAGCACCCAATAGAACAACAGATGAAATGACCTAGCGGAAAAGGTTTTAGTGATTTTGATCAGTACAACATCATGACATATGTTCCTTCTCTTTCTGCCAAAATGGTTATCTTATATTAGAATGTGCACCTTGGAGTTCCAACTGAGTTGAGGGCCGTTATGATGCAGGGAAGGTAGATGGCTCCCCATTTAGGAACGTGGACTTCTGGGACGAGGATCGACAATGGCAGAACAACGCAGTAGAAGAAGAAAGTGAACATGTGAGCTATGATCTTTCGAACGAAGAAGAAGCTGTA